>CM053027.1:445396958-445477653 GCA_028564925.1 Lithobates sylvaticus | reverse complement strand
TTAAACCTGGTACACGTGTAAAGTTTTTTTTGTTGTTCAACTCAGCAGGCTGAATGAAAAAACAACTTGACAGATTGAAGCTCTAACACATGTAATGTTTTGCATAGAAATCTCCCTCTCTGTGCCTTTGAGTTTTGACTGGGAGACTGCCCAACACTGGTATCCATTGGCTGCCATTGCACTGATCCGATGCTGGTTTTCTAGCATGTCCCTTTGACAAAAGCCGGTCTTTAGACTGACTTCTGTCGGAAAAACATCTGTGCACATTGACAAAATGTTGGCCCCTGTTGAACTGGCAGATACCAGCCAATATTCGGGTCATGTGTACTCAACCTTATTAAATAGTGGAAAATCGGCTTTACAGCCATGGAAGCAGCAAAGAGAAAGTTAACAAATGGCAGTTTCCATATTTCAATCATATGAACAGAGGTTTCCTGGGGTAAGTGAAAAGATTACTCAAACAAATCAACCATGGTATGTTGAGTCCACAAGCCATACCATGTGTAATAGGGTATAAAGAGCATAGTGCTTTTTGTGTAATTAGGAGCTAATATTGTAATAATTTACCAGCTTTCAACATACGCTACTGTAAACTATCATAAATTGCATTGTCGGGCAATGTAAATTAAGAATCATTCATAATGAATGATGATCCGGTCAACCTGCTGACAAAAAACATAACCACCCACACCCAATGATCCTCACAATGGACTTTCACTGCAATTACAGCACTTCTTTTGGCTGCTACAGTAAATGCTGGTTCCTCCCTATCTTCTACAAATATACAGAAGTTATGCCTACACATACACATTAGGGAATAATAAATTGTTATGCCCCATACACACGGTCGGAAATTCCGACCACAAAATCCTTCAGATTTTTTCCGACGGATTTTGTCCGACACTGGTGTTGCATACACGCGGTCGGACAAAGTTGTCTGAAAATCCGACCATTCTGAATGTGGTGACGTTCGTTGCGTATGACGGAACTACGTAGAGGCTATTAGCCAATAGGTTTGGTCTCCTAAATTTATCTGAGCATGCGTGGCACTTTGTCTGTCGGAATTCTCTACACACGATCGGAAAAAATCCGATCGGATTTTGTTGTCGGAAAATTTGAGAGCAGGAAATTCCGACGGAAAAAATCCGATGGAGCCCACACACGGTCGGATTTTCCGACAACATGGTCCGATCTGACATTTTCCGTCGAAATTTCCGACCGTGTGTACGGGGCATTAAAGTTACAGTTATAAAAAAGTTAAGTTATAAAAATAATTTTAGGTTACCTTTGAAATCCAAACTAATGCATTCTGTAGTCTGTCAAACATCAATTAAAACTTTATAAAATCATTGTCACAAAAATATTCTCAGAATGTGGATAATACACAAAAAGTATTGAGTTGCCTGCCTTTACACACACATGAACTTTATTGACATCCCAGTCTTAGTACGTAAGGTTAAATACTGTATTGAGTTGGCCTACTCTTTACAGATATAACAGCTTCAACTCTTCTGGGAAGGCTGTGTTGTGGACATTGCAGACCTGTTTGCTTTTTAGGGATGTTCATTTATGTCTCACCAGGAGACTGGCCACTTCTTGCCGACTGCATTAATGACTTCAAGCGAACATGTCTGTGTACATGGGAACCTTAGCATAACGATATAAATATTGTGACCCACTGAGCCATGGTTTTATATCATTCATTGTCATTGAAAGCAGTTAGACTGTTTGAATGCGGTTTTGTGCAGAACTATCTTTCTAGTATAACCTTTGTCTCACAGGAAGCATGGTTCTCACCTGACCGTTTGCACACATCACTGCTAGTCTGTTTTGAATGTATACATGTCTGTGATTGGTTCTTTTGAAGGAAAACAAATGTCCCTGTATTGTAGGAGAGTTTAGCTGTTGGAGGCAAACTCTCCAGGGCGTGGCTTCCAGTTGATCATTGTATTGTATTGTCAAATCCTTATATGGTCATTTAATTCCCTGTGAAATTGCTTTTGTCGTCTGTGAATAAAAGAAGGAAGCTGGCTGAGAGAAGGGGGCCGATGCTGAGATGATGACGTGAGACTGTGGTAATGCCTGTTACTGGGGAGTGGGGAACCAGGGGAGACATACGATCGTAAGGCACATTATATCTTTAGATTGAAGGGCGCTTATTAGCGCAAGAGTGTGGTGGAATATCCACGACAGCTGTCCACAAGGTTTAGGAGTGTGTCTATGGGACTGTTTGACCATTCTTCCAGGAGCATATTTGTGAGGTCAGGCATTGACATTGGACAAGAAGGCCTGGCTCGCATTCTCCGCTCTAATTCATGCCAAAGGTGTTCTATTGGCTTGAGGTCAGGACTCTGTTCAGGCCAGTCAAGTTCCTCCACCCCAAACTTGCTTATCCATGTCTTTAGCTGTCTGAAGCCACAGCCAGGCGCCCACAGTGACTATGCTGGCGCCGCGGAGAGGAGGGGGCTTCGTTCCCCAACATCGCTGGACCCTGGGACAGGTAAGTGTCCGATTATTAAAAGTCAGCAGCTGCAGTATTTGTAGCTGCTGACTTTTAATTTTTTTTTTAAGTGGAACTCCGCTTTAAGAGTTCCATTCACTGGAACTAAGGGGCCAAGCCCAACCCCTGAAAAACAACCCCACATCATATTTCCCCCTCCACCAAATGATTTGAACCAGTACTCTTCCTCTGATACTATATTAACCATACCAGAAGATAAATCACAAGAGAAAGGGACCATAGTGCAGTAATTCTATAGTAAAAAACAAATAAAATAGCCAAAGTGTGTACTTCTATTCAAAGGTTCTTTAAATGCCAGCATCAAGCATAGTTTTACTGTCCAAAATGGCTCCCACTGCCCACACTTCTTGAAACTTTTGTCATGCATTCCACATTCTGGAAGTTTCAGGAAGTTTGGACAGTAAAGGCCTTTGCTGACTTCTCTCTTCCGTCTGGTTAAAAACCGACACCCATACTCAGGGTTTAGGAGCTGTATTCTTGAAACTATAAAGTGGCCAAGAGAGGGCCATTGCCCTTGTCAGTTGAAGCCTACATGAATCCTAAAAATAAAAGCTCCTTTAAGCTGTAGCTGTTAGCTTTTGTGTAAGCAGTCACCAAACGCTTTGCCGAGTACCTGACAAGAGCCAAATTCGTGCTCTGGATATTTAAAGCGGGATTACACCCTAAAGTGGAACTTCCGCTTTTCGGAACCCTCCCCCCTCCGGTGTCACATTTGGCACCTTTCAGGGGGGAGGGGGGTGCAGATACCTGTCTAAGACAGGTATTTACACCCACTTCCGGGCATAAACTCCCATGGGAGTTTACGCCACTTCCTGTCCCGGAACGCTGTCTGCCGGGACACACACGTGTCCCGGCAGACAGCGCTGACGATTCTCATTGCGCTGCGCGACTCGCGCATGCGCAGTAGGAAACCGGGAAGTGAAGCCGCAAAGGCAACACTTCCTGATTCCCTCACCGAGAATGGCGCCGGCAACAGCAGAGAGCCGAGCGATTGATCGGCCTCTGCTGCTGACATTGCTGGAACCTGTGACAGGTAAGTGTCCATTTATTAAAAGTCAGCAGCTGCAGTATTTGTAGCTGCTGGCTTTTAAAAAAAAATTCAGGTACAGTCCCGCTTTAATAATTCATTGTAACATCTCCAAACAACTATATTTGATGTTCCAGAGCAATGTTAGACAGCCCATTTTGTAAATTGTTACTTCCCTTTACATTATCACCCTGTAAAAAACAACAAGGCAGAAGCCATCTTGTCATTGTACCTACTAGCCAGGCTTTACCATGTACTGTAGATGAAGAAGCTGAAGACATAAAAACCCCTGGCTTGACTTGAGGAAGGCCTAAGAGTAGGCCTCAGGTGAACCTCACCCATGCACTGAAAAGGTTTACCTAGACAGAGACACAGAGAAAGAATTCAGTGGTTGCCCTGTTATGAAGGCAATATGGTTATGCCAGTGGCCCAGTCCCATAAAAAGTTCAAAGCTATTACCAGAAACCAATAAACTGCTAGGTGAGGGGTCATGTCTTGTCATAAGAGGATGGTATACTGTACTACAGAATATTGTTAGGACACAGAAGTGACCTGACAGATCATAATATCCACAGCCTAAGCCCTCTCTATAGCAGAAAAAAAATCCACGTGGAAGAGAGACATGGGGAGAGACCAACATTCACCTGATTCAAGAGACAAGCTCTGTGTAGGTCTGTTTATGTTGGGTAAACATGTCTGCCGACATAGCTAGAGATGAGCGTTCGATTCAGTCCAAACACAGGTTTGGCTAAACTTTGCTTGCCCTGCATTCTTCTGAGCTGGCCAAATTTTTATCCATCTATGGGCCAGCTTTACTACCTGTCTAATCATTCAGCTGATTATCTATCTATCTATCTATCTATCTATCTATCTATCTATCTATCTATCTATCTATCTATCTATCTATCTATTAAAACAAAGACAACAAAAAAAACACAGTCTAATCAAATAGAAACTGTCCAATGTTTAAAACAGCGCTAATGCTGGATAAATGTCCAGCTCCGCTGTTTTGGAGCTGGACATTTATCCAGCATTAGCGCTGTTTTAAACATTGGACAGTTTCTATTTGATTAGACTGTTTTTTTGTTTTCCTTGTTTTGATAATTTATGACTGTACGGTACGGGTATTCCTATCACTGTATTTTAAACAGCTGCTATCTCATTGGATCCCTGTTAGGTCAAGGGACTAATGGGATTATAGCTTTATTGCTACTATTAGTATTGCATAATTTGTTCTGCCTGTATTTACTGAGAAGGTGACTCAAAACTGAAGGGAAACTTTGGCGCTGAGCGGTGTACTGTAGGCATTTTTGTACACTTTTTTCTATATATATATATATATATATATATATATATATATATATATATATACACACAGTACAAATATAGAACATTTTGCTTTGCATTTTTTATTTTAAACTCAATTGGATTTTTTAAAATCTAAGGGTTTACATATACTTTACCATATTTAGAAAGTCAAAGTCAGTGAAGGTACAGAGGGCCTGGCCATGGGCCCAGTCAAACTCACATGACTGGTTCTCCCCCAATCTCACCATGGCTGCATTTTTTGAATGGGCCCTAAATTGCAGGCATAACCCAGTGAGATAGTGATAGGCACTAGTCCTTTGTTTACGTAAGATCATCCCATAGAAGTATATAAAGCATTGATTTTCTAAGTTAAAAAAACTTTCAGAAAACTGTAAAAGGAAAAAAGAACAGTCTGCACCTGTCATCATTTCTCAGAGTGCAGCTTTGATAGGAAATTAAGTATTGAATGTGACGTATCTGGTTTCATCAATTGTTTGTATGTGCTTATTAAATCTAGAGTGTGTTGTTGTGTAGCAGGATTGCTTTAGTTACACTCCAAAGAAAAAAAAGTTTAGCTCCTGTGGGAAAGCCTGTCAAATTCCTTTTAACTCTACAAATGAATTGTCATTTAATGCTGATTCAACTTAATTCTGCACAACAAAGTATTGTTTAAAATCTATATAAAACTTGATCTTGTTAAATTTAAACTCCTGAGGGAGAAATTGTATCTAAAATAAAAGGCTTACAGACTTGCATTGTCAAATAACAGCGAGACTTGCTTTTTCATATTCAGACTTTCCCTTCAAGTTAAAAGTTTTTCTCAAAGTGGTTGTATTGATAAATTTGCCTTCTTTCTTTTATCACTAAAGTAATAGCTGGGCCTACTGGGAAATTAAGAGTTTTGTTTGAAAGATTTCACCGGTGTTAAATCAAACTGTCAGTGACTATGTCTAAAGTGAGATATTCCTTATATTTAGTTTTTTGTTGCTTGATGGCCTTGTAAAATTGGCTAAACTTTATAATTCAAAGATTTTATGGCATGTATTTACAGAGTTATAGAGATTATTGCCTCATCACAGATTTATAAGCCAAATATTTTTAAAACAAAAAATAAATAAAAATATCTACTAAATATAAGCATATGCCTTCTAAAATGAATGTGTTGTTCAAAAGCATAGAAATTAGTTTTCTAAGCTGACGGAGAAGGATTCACAAGGACAAAAAGACAGATATATTCACACTGTAAAGTGGTGTCTCTAATATGGATGCATATTGACGCAATGTTACATCATTTGGATGTCTCATGTAGATCGTAGTCTGTTTCCCACATTAGGGGTCAAATGCCACCAGGGTGGGTGGTGGATGATTGTTTCTAGCTTAACATTTCGTAGATATACTCTGCTTTCTCAAGCACCAAATAATGAATGTAGATATCTAACATAACTAAAATACAGAACTATGTATTTTAGATATTTAGATCTATTACTTGCTGCTTGAGGAAGCCCAGTATATCTGCAAAACTGTTAGCTATAGGCTCTCGTCTGCCCATAACCCTTTTGGAAAAGTAACTAAATATGTGCACTTCATTGTTAACCACTTCCCATCCTGGCCAATTCTGACACTTTGCTTCTACATGTAAAAATCTACAAATTTTTTGCTAGAAAATTCCTTAGAACTCCCAAACATTATATATATTTTTTTAGCAGGGGCCCTATAGAATAAAATGACTGCTTTTGCAATTTTTTATGTCACACCGTATATGCCTTGCAGTTTTTCAAACGCAATTTCTTTGAAAAAAAAAAAACTTTAATGAATAAAAAAAAAAAAACTAACGTTAGCCCAATTTTTTTGTATAAGGTGAAAGATGTTGTTACGCCAAGTAAATGTCATGCTTTAAATTTGCATCTGCCTATGGAATGGCATTCAAACTACGGTGCTTAAAATTCTCCATAGGTGACGATTTAAACGCCTTTACAGGTTACCAGTTTAGAGTTGCACAGGAGGTCTCACACTCGCTCTGATGTTCGTGACAATACCTCACATGTGTGGTGTGGTCACCATTTACATATGCGTGCAGGAGTAACGTATGCGTTCACATTTGCACGTAAGCACATTGGGACTGGGGCACTTTAAAAATGTTTTATTATTATTATTTATTATCTACAAATGTATTTTTTTACACTTTATTTGGATTAACTTTATTGCCATCACAAGGGAACAACCCTCACACACAAGGGATGACCTGTCACGGCCCATGCTGTCACAAGGAATGTTGTTCATCTCTTGTGACAGCATGGACTGTGAAAGGTTCTCTTTTTGAAGAGATCTGGGGTCTATTGGACCCCAAATCTCTCCTCTAGACTTCCATGCAGCCGATCAGACACATATCGATCTGATCAGCCACTTTCCTGGCCGCTGGCTGCCAGGTAAACAAGGAGGCGGAACCGGAAATGCCAAACTACTCATCACTCCCTATTTCCAGGGTTACAGAGAGAGAGGAACGATGTTAGTTCCTCTCTTTCTGTTCAGGGCAGCCAACGCTGCCAGGCGCATCGCTCCTGGAAAAGGTGGCAGCGGCCATGGGACCGACAGAAGTGAATTAGCCACTCGGATCACTTCTGCATTACGTGGAATCGCCGGATTAAAAGATTGATCCGGGGGTGATGTCTCATGAGGCATCATCCCAGTATAACTACTGAAATCCGAGGACATCTATGGAAGTCCTACCAGCAGGATGTAGTTAAACACAAAAAAAATTAAAAATATGATCATGGAAGGTTCTGACACCCCAACTTGCCTCACACTCAAATTGGCCTTTAAGTCAGCCAATCAAATTGATAGACCAATGGTAGTGGATGATGCTGCTAGAGCTTTGCCCGTCAGGGTCCAGCTAAAAAATTTGAAAACAGAGAAAGCTAATGCAAGTATGTGCAGGCACTTCCAGGTGGCTGCACTTCATAAATATCAGGAGCTTTGTTTTATTAAAGTGATAGAGTCCCTTTAAGTGAATAGTAGAATTTTTGAACACATGGCTTAAAGGTATAAAACTGGCCACACACATTAAAATCAAATTTTATAGTCTCTGTACTGGAAACTTTAAGGAAGATTAACGTAACATGACCAATGCATGTGGGCTTTTGGTCATCTCAGAAACTTTTTTTAGTTTTGGATAGAGCAGAGAATAGTTAGGACTGCCAAGTTTTAAATGTTGTGTCATCATTACGGAGAGTTTAAAATAATTACGTATCACCACAGAGTGGTACTGTGGATACGATAGAGAATAAACCGTGCCACGTCCCGATATATAGAATTATTTGAAAAGGGATTTTGTTGAAAATGATGGACTTTTTAGGCATAACACATATAGTTTTTAGAAATTTTAACAAAGTTTATTTTACAAAAATAAAAAGAATACTAAAATGCAAAAGACATACAGAACTTTGGATAAAACAGTAAGTGTCTGAGAGCATAATAGTTACACTGTCATAGTCAAACTGGATCATGCAACAGTCGAAAAACTCAAATAATTGTGTTTAGATCCCACAAATAATAATTGTCAAGAAAAAAATAATACAGACAGTGTATCGTAAGGTAGCTCAGCTTGAGCAATTCGAGCTGAGCTACTTTACGATACACTGTCTGTATTATTGTTTTTCTTGACAATTATTATTTGTTGGATTTAAAACACAATTATTCAAGTTTTTCAACTGTTGCATGATCCAATTTGACTATAATGACTCTGATAACTATTATGCTTTCAGACACTTACTGTTTTATGCAAATTTCTGTATGTCTTTTGCATTTTAGTATTCTTTTAATTTTGTAAAATAAACTTCGTTAAAATTTCTAAAAAATATATGTTTTATGCCCAAAAAGTCCATCATTTTCAACAAAATCCCTTTTCAAATAATCATTACAGAGAGGTTTCTTGCATTAGGGTCAAGCACTGTAGGGTATGCTCTATTGTACTGGGAATATAGTGTGTTGGAAGTACATTTCCTTGGAAAGTGAGAGAAGTGACAGAACCTGCTTTGCACCATATCAAAGAATCTTGTCAGTAAAGGGCAAATGTAGAAGCTTGTGTGTATCTTCAGTACCTAGCTAATATCTTATCAAGTTTTTGATGAAAGGATATTTCTTTGCTAAGGACTGTCTACACTGAAAAACTCTTGGTCACTGCTACACATTTACTACCATGGCATCCAGAAACAGTGCAAAAAATTGAATCTCAAGGGCTGACTGTACATAGGTATGCCTCTATGAAGAATGTTGTCAGTTAACCTGTATGTAATATTTTTTGTCCAAAAGCCAATATCTATGAGGTTGTTTTTCTATTTTCTACACTCAAAATCCAATTATATAAATACTGTGTCTTTAGACACACCTCTGGCCAATTGTTAGGGGAATGGTAAATCATCCATGTCAGATATTTACAGGCAGTCACTAGAGTTCTCCAGAGACAAGAAAGGTGCTGTGGTTGTCTGCTCATACCACAGATACTAAAAATAAATTGGCACACAGATTAAGCTTCCTTCATCTAGTTGCTATTGTATCTTATGCAAATCCTTGTTATTTCTCTTACTTTAATTTTAGATAATCTTTATGATTTTTAAGTAAAGGTAATACGCTCTAAATGTACAAATATTAAAGATATGTTCTGTTCAGAGTTTTTAAAAGCTGAGTTTATTATAAAGAGCAAACAAAGGTCAGGTCTTTGGCATTTATAAACTGTCTTGACAATCTGGCTTTAAACTAGCTAGCAGGAGCAGCAAATCTCATCCTCCCTTGTCCTGTCCTGAAGCTAGTAAAAGACAGACACAAATGGTTCTGTGGTGGGATGAAGTACAAATAAGTTGACACTTGTTAAAAGTCAAATGTGAACAATCCACATGAAAATAACATTCAGGAGTATATCTTCTAGTTTCGCAAAGGAAATACCATTTTTTTATTTATTTTTTATCTACAGAGTTATATTTTCATTTTAAAATAAGAGCTATTACATTTTAATAAAAAAACAAAAACAAAAAAAAAACACTTATTTGTCTAATCAGGATAATTAGGTGTCCTATCTATAATCAAACCACTAGTTCATAGCCACCTTTAAGAACATAATCACAGCTTCCCTGCACTGTATCTACCAGTTCTGTCCTCATTAAAGTGTATAGCAGTGCATCATCTAATTACATTTTCAGACATATGTTGTGTATAACCTCCTTCTTCTTTTGATAGAAAAAGAGTACATGTTTTCTTCTTTATCCTCCTGAAAATCAAAACTTTTTGGACAGCAAGTCACAAGACAGTGAATCCTAGTACAGCCCAAATGAGTAACTGGAGGCTCTGGCATTTACCAGAACAGCTAAAAATTCCTGAGCCAGTTATTTCTGTAACAGTGTCTTCAGTGTCTAATTGTCTTTGGCATTAGGCACTTCAGTGTTTATGACTGTTTCAAGGCCTTGCCCCAGCTTAAGAAAACAAAAAGTAATTTCCCTGCAGCAATTAAATTAGTAAAAAACTAAAGCAACGCTCACCCTATCTACAGTGCTATCTCCTACAGATTAATCTCTCTACACTTTAGGGCCAGTCCTTTTTTGGGGTTGAATGACACCTAACACTATTCAACCCTCTTCTTGTGAGCACAGGGCATCATGGTGTTGCCTTTATGAGTTTATGTGAAATCTCCATTAATAGCTGTAAAATATAGTAATTATGAATATATTTCATTTAGAGTGGTACCTATGTGGGTGTGTAACAGAATCCCTGTTATACAGACGATTCAGTGCCTACATTTGTTTATCTAAACAATGAGACCCAAACCTCTTTGTTCTACAAATATTCACTTCAAATGATCCCTGGAAATTAAGCCAATCCTTAACCAGGAATAGGGAGGTCCATCTATCAGAGCCAAGCCATGCCAACCAATGAGGCACCAGCCTGTAATGATATACACAGACTAGATGGGAGGGGAGACAACACTCTATGAGAGCAGTCACCAGAATGGAATCTTCGTGGGCAGAAGCATGGTAACTATGGGAAATCTCCCTTGTACTTGTATCTAAATATTTGTCGTAGGTAATCTATAAGTTACATTTGGATAACATGTATGCCTATCACTAGGGTATTAATGAAAGCAAGAAAAAATAAACAGTATCTTTTATGTGAGATACTGCAATTTCACACATGGGTATAGGGATAATCTAAAACCATTGTTCGGAAAACCATTATTGTTAATAAAATAATATTAACACTATACACTAAAAAATTAACACTACCCCATAGGTCTTGAAAATCTTGGCACATTTAAAAAAACGAACACACCAGGAAGAAGTCAGGTAGTCCTACATCAGGGATATGCAATTAGCGGACCTCCAGCTGTTGCAAAACTACAAGTCCCATCGTGCTCTGCCTCTGGGTGTCATGCTTGTGGCTGTCAGAGTCTTGCTATGCCTCATGGGACTTGTAGTTCTGTAACAGCTGGAGGTCCGCTAATTGCATATCCCTGTCCTATATGATATGAAAATTACAGCTACGAGGACAAAATAAAGATCCTTATTATGTGATCTGAGCCTGTTGTGGTTTATAATCTATTTAAATTATTATGAAATCTACTTAAAAAATCAAATCAGAGAGCATTAATCACATACAGTATATGCAGTTTTTATATTTATGTTTAAATTTTCCCAAAAAAATGTCCAGTCAATGTTTAGTTTATTTTGTATATTTGTGTATCAAATTTCATATTTTAAGTCTGGTCCTTGCATGTAGAAATTCTAGACACAAATGCGTGTTTTAAATTACCAACATCTTCATAATGTTCCATTGCTGAGCTTGATGCAGCAAATTAAATGCTTCATATTGGAAACATTGGACATTCTAAGTACCTATAAATATATATTATACACCAGCACTCAAATTTTCCACTCACACACTCGCATTTTAAGAGTGGAAAATGGCTGTTGGCGAGCATGGGGCTGCCTCAGAGTGGGGGGACGAGCACCGCCAGCATGGTCTCCCAGCCAGTGTAAGAGAGAGGAGAGGAAGAGGTGAGCTGTCTGGATCAGCAGAGAGTGTAATAGCTTTCATTAGAACTTCCTGTCTTCCCAGGGCTCATCATCACATAGCCCCACCTCTTGGCCCGGCACCTTTGATAGACAGAACGCCGGTCCAATGCGGGACGCGTGAAGTCGCCAAGAGGTGGGGCTATGTGAAGATGAGCCCCGGGAATATGGGAAATTCAAATGAAAGCTATTACAGTAGGCAATCACACTCTCTGCTGATCTGGACAGCTTGCCTCTACCTCTGCACAAAGAATGTGGATACCGCTCTAGTCTGCAGGCAAGGTAATGTCCACCCTAATTCGGTATAGCTGGTGCAGGCTCTGCTTACAACAGAAAAGAGAAAGGAACATCTGGATGGCCGCACTTCAGCAAAGCTTCTTTATTTGGCGATGAATAAAATCCAAAAACATTTACATCTCATGCGATACAGCAAACAGCGACAATAGCTTACGCGTTTCACGCCTCAAAGGCACTTAGTCATAGCTAAAGATAGAGTGCAAAAACCATGATATATATAGAAAATGTCAGGTGACTGATGAAGACTAAACAGCCAATCAAAACACTAAAGCTCAAACGCAATGGTAATTGCATTCAAAAGGTCTCACCTGGCGGAGGCAACCCACACCTGAATCCAAAGGGAAAACCGTTGGAGTTGAGGTATGGGTTAACGCCTCCGGGATAGAGACCACATCAAAATACATGCATAATTAAAATGTGTATAAACATATAGATTATACAAAAAAATATATATATATATATATATATATATATATATATATATATATACATATATATATATATATATATATATATATATATATATATATATATATATATATACACACACACAGATACCTTTACAGTAATACTTTAATTTCCCTGTTTTACTTATATATATGTCAATTCACTGCACCACTTGCATTGTGCTGCAGTACGTTACACTTTGGCTTGTTGCGTGCATTTTCATACACATGCAATGCCACTCAATTTAAAACAAAAAATATTTTTTAATGGTATAATTAAGTAATTTTATGCTAAAACCTACTCTTCTTTGAGTTATACAATTGCATACGTCCCAAATGTTTTGGTACGTGCAACTCCACTATGATAACTACTCTGCCTTTACTCCTCTTTTGAAAATATATACATTGATATCATCGTGAACAATTATAAATTTATCATATACAACGTCTTTGGACATAATTCTGTTTTGATATATGTAAATATATAAATACAACTTATGTATTATTTACAAATTATATCAATTCCCCTACAGCGATTATCACATGCGCATAGGCAGAAAGTACTATCTTTGTCTTTTGTGCCACCACATCAGGTAACCCTCTAACTAATACTGCCTACTTGGTCATTACTATCCCCTTTCTCTGTTCAAGCAGGGCCTTCCCTATATGTCCTGCTATACTCTCATTATTTGTTTTTACCTTTTAGGGCCTCTGAGCTTTCTCTGCCCCAGTGCTTCTCCCCACACCTGCTCAGCAATATCTCCTTTGGGGCCTTTCAAGAATTCTCTGCCCTGTGGCAGCATTCAAATACAACTACGTTAAATTATCACTACCCCTGATATTTGTGGGAACTCTGGATGTTGAAAGGCCAATCCGGTCAAAAAAGTTTTCATAAATGCTACACCACTTTGATATAGCCATGCATTGTCTGATATGTAAGTATAAAAAAATGCATTAGCAACCCCCCCCTCTTGTGCAAAGTTAATCTTTCATGTTTAAACCCATTTTTTTCATGTGTTAATCTCCTGCCATTCTGTATTTCCCAATAGAACTACGCTAGTTGTGATATATATACATCCCTGAAGAAGGAGACACCCAAGCCTCCGAAACGCGTAGGGTTACCAGCTTCACTTACCTTATTCATCCGCAATGGGTGATATTTCATCCACTTAGCGTACTAGCTCCTTATACTCTTTATGCATGTTAGCTACATTATCAGATGTATTATGCTTTGTTATGGTGTTATTAGCCAATACATGTATTGTGTTTTTTATGACACATTATTCTAATGTATTCTCTTTTACTCTTTAATTAAATAAACTACTTTTAATTATTTCACTTGTGTACGTGCCTGAAAAGTCCACCAATAGGGGTTTCATGTTTTTCTGTCTTTCAATATTGGATGTGGCACAACAAATATTGCAGAATTTTGCCGTTCTAAACATATTTCAATTTCATTTTTATTGTTTCATTTTAAGCATTAAAAAAAAAATCACTGCTCCCTAAAAAAACAAAGTTTTAAAATTTTTTTTTTGCATTGATACATGTCCCCTGGGGAAGGACACAGGTCCCCAAACTCTTTTTGTGACAATAACTTGCATATAAGTCTTTAAAATTAGCACTTTTGATTTTTCATGTTAGTGTCCCATATACGTGTTTCGGCGGCTTTCGAATTTGCCGCGAACACCGCATATTGCTACGGTCAACTCGAACATTGGGGTCATCCCTACTGTGACCCATGAGGGTCCCTGTGTAGCTGCACAACCTGCCCAAATGGTATATCTGGCCCTGCTGTTGCTGCTTCTGCTGTCAGAATTGACAACGATGGCAACATCTGATCATACAAAGACTAATATAATTCCAAATGTATATGGGGAAAATGGACCAGAGGGATTATGACAGTGCCAAAAGAAAAGGGTTGTCGACAATTCAATGCATTTTTCAAAGAACAATTTTATTTAGAAAATTAGTAAAAGAGAGTTTTTGAAACTTGTTAGGGTTTGTTTATACAAATAATTGTGCTCAAAGCCCCCAGAATTCAATTGAATAAGAAATAGTAAATTTACAAAATAGATATACAATTTAATACATTTTTGCTAGAGTTTGATGCAATACAACCATAGAACCAACTTAGGATAGAACTCAGTTGGTGGCGCAGGCCAATTATTTTCCGACATGTTTCGCCATGATGATGGCTTCTTAAGGGTAGGCCTGCAGTACAATTTAATACATCTACAATAGATAGATAAATAGCAGTAATTACAAAATTATTGTTAATCAGAGTTTCCAATGGCTGAACATAAAGGGAAAGGAAAGAAGTCTGGCCAAGCCAAACCAACATGGCATCCCCCCCACACCGAAGACACTCACCTAAAATACACCAACTTGGTGTGTGGCTGAAAACGTGCAGAGTCTAGGTGGAGCCGCTAGATGGGCGCTGACCAATGGGAAAGCAGGAGACACACTAGACCTAGCAACAAATCAATTACATGTTGCATTCAGTGATACTACCTTTATTTCACAAATATATGTAATGAGCAATGTTATCCAATTACGGGGGTAAAAGTTCCGTAATTACATGGTATAGCATTGTAATTAGGACTGACTAGTCTCAATACTCACTTTTAATTTATGTAAGATAAAATATAGTAGACACGGACACAAAAGTAGTAAAGATGGTGGGAGATGCCTGAAAGAATTGAATAGAAGGATTGAAATGGCTTGGTATATTAAATAAATAGTGTCAAAACAGAAATGACAAGTTTAGAGTAGTTATTAGGGAATCTAGTGGTAAGAATACCTGGATTGATGAAAGACAGGTGCTATAAGCACTGTTCAAGTGAAGAATTTTCAATCAAAGAAAATAAACAGAAAAACTGGTAAGTGTGAAGTAGTTGCACAGTTTAACAACCAAGTTGGAGCAAGTTTTCAGGAATGAAGTAGCTTCCTAGAATAAAATTAAAAGAGAATATCTTAGAATATTTTTCAGGCTCAAAAGGGAGCCAGAATTTGTCAAGGGGTTTGCTCAGGTAACGTTAACTTACTTTTGGGGAGAAGAGGCTATATGTCAGGCGCCTCCGGTGTCCGGTACTCAAATGAGTGCCGGCTGCCGGCTTAAGTAGTGTCTCCCTGAGTGGAGGGCGTGACCATGCGCCCTCCACTTAGCGGACAAGCAGGCTTCTGCGCATGTGCGAGTGTCCCAGGTTTATGTGGGCCTACATTGCCCATAAATCATAGCACCTAGGCGCCGCATCGCGTGATGACATCACGACGGTGCGCGCGCAAGATGGTAAACAGAAGTCTAGGGGAAGGGCTGGCTTCAAAACAATGACGCCGCCCTTGGGTGTCCATACTTAACCAATGCAGACGCTCCAATACCCGGGAACACTTAGAGGAATAAACATTGAGTATCATCAACACCAAAGAAAATAAGTTCACACGAGATAAATTGGCACACCAAAATGGTTATGCCTATAAATGGGAAAACACCTCATATCCTAAACCCTCTAATAAACCCCCTCAATATCACCCACCCAAACCCAATCATGATCCATCTAATATATCCTCTACTTATTTTTCCTCAAGCACTACCTACCAGGAACTCTCACAAGATCGCATTCCTAAAAAACGAAAGGGAGAACAACCCACTTCTTCTACTGAATCACTTAAACGTACTTTCGGGCCTAATTCATCTATTAGACCCCCAAGTACTCGTCCAAAACCAAATAATATATCAACACCTTTCTTCTGGGGACAATCGATGTCCCTAGGGATATCCACATCTACTTCACACCTTCACTACAAAGAAGAGTCAGTGAACCTTCTTTATCAATAATGTTTCCTCCCACACCTCACGAACCAAAACTAGCCCCCATTTTTTTAGGGCAAACACTGGAACCCCTGTTGGTTCCAAATCACAACCAGATTGCAATCTCCACTATTCTCCACTAGAACAGACTTGCAGCATTACAAAGAAGAGTCAGTGAACCTTCTTTATCCCCTGGAAACTAGCCAGGTGGACCTGGCTGTCCCAGGGGTGGTCTTTCCACCACCGGTACCCTTTAAACCCAAATCTAAAGTTTTTCCCTCTCTGACTACAAATCCCAATATATGGGCCCCCATTAGATAGATCAGGAATGTCGAACCTCTCTAAAGCTCAGAAATTGGCTCTAAAATCACTTCAGACTAATCAAACAATTATTATTAAACCATCTGATAAAGGTGGTAATTTTTTTTGTCATGGATGTCCCGGCCTACACTAACATGTGCCATGACATCCTTGACAACCATGAATGGTACAGACCAATCTCTTCCTTACTAATACAAAATTTTATTTCGGAATATCAGAATATCATCTTTCAGGCAACCAGAACAGGCATTATTGATACTAATACGTGGAAATTTTTGCACGTATCTAATCCCAAAACTCCAACTTTTTATGCTCTACCTAAACTGCATAAGTCTCTAATAAAACCTCCAGGCAGACCAATTGTGTCTGGCTGTGAAGGCCTTACAGAGAAAGCTAGTCGACAAACATCTTGCACCTCATGTGACATCACTATCCTCTCACATTAAAGACACTATCCATCTATTGCGAACCCTAGAAAATAAACAACTCCCAATAGGTACCTGGCTAGTGGCACTCGATGTAGAATGCCTCTACAATGCTATCCCTCATAAGAGAGGCCTTGAAGTTATAGGTAAACAACTACAGGAACGTGGCCCAGAATTTCAACCTTACAATAATTTTGTACTAAAATTATTGCAATTTATTTTGACCAGGAACTATTTTACTTTCGGCACCTCCCACTTCCTTCAAGTACAGGGGGTGGCAATGGGGACCAAATGTGCCCCCTCTTATGCCAACCTGTATCTGGGGGGGTGGGAAAAGGTGCTACTTTCTGAATCAAAACTATCTCACCTTACCCAAAATATACTTACATGGTTAAGATATATTGACGATGTGCTCATATTCTGGACTGGTACACATGCTGACCTTTTAACCTTTATACAATCTTTATCTACAAACATATACAATTTAAAATTCACGATGGAATGCAGTCAAACTTCCATCACTTTTCTGGACTTAACAATTAACATTGACCAAGATGGCAATTTGTATTCATCCCTGTATAGAAAACCTTCAGCAGGGAATACAATTTTGCACGCCTCCAGTGCCCATCCACAGCCTTTACTAAGGAGTATACCCTATAGTCAATATCTACGTATAAGACGAAATTGTTGCAATGACGAAGATTTCTATAAATCTTCACATCAACATCACTTAAGACTAAAACAGAGAGGCTATAGCCATAATTTATTGAAAAAATCTTTCAATAAAGTTAAAGAATTACAAATAAACGAGTTCTAAACGAGACGAGAATCTTTTGTCACAAGAATTATGACCAATCACAGCCAGTTCGTCTTATAACGCAATTTTCAAATCAATCTAATCAGGTTAAACAGGCCTTAACTAAATACTGGCCTCTTCTGTCAGCTGACCCAATCATTTCTAAATATGTGAAACCACATCCAGACATTACCTATAGACGCTCACCATCCCTTAGTGACCGCCTCACCTCTAGTCATTTTAAAATGAGTAATGATTCAACTCCAGATAATCCCGGCACTTTTGCATGTGGTAACTGTGATACATTTATCACACTATCTAACTCCACAAATAATATCTTGCCCACAGGTCAAATACATAAAATTAAACATAAAGTAACATGCAATACCATGGGAGTGGTCTATTTGGCAACATGTAGATGTGGCAGTTTTTATGTAGGGAAAACCAAAAGATCTTTCTCCATTCGCATACGAGACCATTTAAAACCACTTACAAAAAAGAAAATGACTACTGCGATTAATCGCCTTGTTGCCCTTTTTCATAATTTTGATCCACATGCCATTCAATTTTCTGCTCTGGACCCACCAGTGGCGTTTGATCCATGGCAAGTGCCATGCCATTCAATTTTAATGCAGTGCTGCTGGAACAGCACCGGCACAGCACTGTCCCCATCCCATGACGGCTATGAGTCTCGCCCGGGGTAGCCGTAGTGAATTGTCGGAGGTGGAGCCTGACAATCTGCAGCTGCTGCTTCTCCCGCGAGGTAGATGTCACTTGACTGTGAGACGTGGAGGACTACAGAAGAGAACTCTAGAGAGAACACTGGATGCCCCCACCAGCACCTGGAAGGCCACCAGCCTAGAAGCAGGTACAATAAAGAACCAGTCAGTACATAAGCTTGCTCAAACAATATGGATCTTTTCACAAATAAAGTATTTGTGCAAGTAGTACCTGCTTTTGCACAAATAACACCCTATCACTTTATTTTTATTTATGTTATGCTATGGCTTTTTTGGCACTCCTGCTTGCTTCTGCTTCCTTTGCACAGGATAATCTTTCTCTTGTGATTCTGCTGTTGAAGCAGTACACAGAGTGACTCCCGAAAATCCGCTATCGAATAGTGCCCAGGTGGAACTGCGCATGCGCCGCACGGAGCCGCAGAACAGCTGAGTTTACGATCAGCTGTTGTCCCAGTGTGGCCGATGTAGGTGAGGGACGGATATTTACATGAAGGGGGCGGATATTTCAATGATGGGCAGTGCTGGGGGCGGAGTTTGTATCGATGGCCAAAGAAATTTGCTTAAATCTTTATCTGCTATTCATTTTGAACACTGCGGGGCGTGTTTAGTCAATTGAAGGGCAGATTTTTCTATATTACATAAAGTTTCTTTACCAATTTGTTTTTGCGATAAAAATTCCGCCACCTAGCACTGGCCATCATTGAAATATCCGCCTCCTTTATGTAAATATCCGTCCTCACCTACATGAACGTGCCTCGGCAACGCGAAACAGCTGATCTTAAGCTCAGCTGTTCTGAGGCTCCGTTCTGCTCGGATGTGCAGTCGTCCCACATTTTTCGATAGGGAGTACTTCTCGACAGAAACCGGAATTACCTCTAGGCAAACTAGGCAGCTGCTAGGGCAGCTGGCCATTGGTTAAACTCCCTCTCTACCTCTGTGCAATGTCAGAGGCGCTGGCGCAGCATTTATGGGTGCTGGTAAGTTATGGGTGCTGATGTTACCGCATTTTTGGGTGCTGGTAAGGCCGCATTAATGGTGCTGATGTTGCTGCATTTATGGGTGCTGCTGCATTTATGGGTGCTGATGTTGCAACCCATTTACTGCATTGAGTGAATTCTGTCGGAAAAACCGTTTTGACAGGGGCACAGTTTTTTTTGACGACGAGCAATTCCGATCATGTGTACGCGGCATTAGCCCGCTCTATGTACCCCAAGTATCCGAGGTGGTGACATTGTCAATCTGTTGCTCCAGCTAGAAACTAAATACACAAACTTTGCTACCCGACATTTAATACCTTTAAGTCTTTTCTTAAACCTTTCTTTTGTTAATATGCCTCTTTTTTGGTCCTTCCCTTGACTAACACCTATATTCACAATATTTGAAGTACACAGAGTGACTCAAAATTCGCCTTAGCCCGCTCTATGTACTAACAGTTTATGAACAAAACAAAACTTTTTTTGACATTTGTTTAAATCTTAAAGCTATTGAAATGTAACAAAATGCATAATATGTAAAATGACTGTAACCCCTTTTTTAACTGTTGTTTAATATATGAATACATTGTACTGGGTTTAATCATCAACATGTATTTTTCTTTTCTTTATTTGCTTCTTTTTTTCAGAGTGTATTCCCCTGGCTGATACGATTGTGGGGGTGGAGCGATACCGGTGTCCCCGGGGCTGACATTTCCATCCTTATCTGCCCCTCTGGCTCCGATTGGGCTGTGGACACTCTGGGACCATGGGCTTGTCGGTGGTCTGGGAGTGCCCGTGACCTATCTGGACCATCCCTCCGCTGGCTGTCCCTCCCCAGTATGATACTTTCCTTCTACCATCTATTCCTGTGAACGTGCATAGTTTTGGGCGGGGTCAGCCGGGTATTGGAGCGTCTGCATTGGTTAAGTATGGACACCCAAGGGCGGCGTCATTGTTTTGAAGCCAGCCCTTCCCCTAGACTTCTGTTTACCATCTTGCGCGCGCACCGTCGTGATGTCATCACGCGATGCAGCGCCTAGGTGCTATGATTAATGGGCAATGTAGGCCCACATAGATCTGGGACACTCGCGCATGCGCAGAAGCCTGCTTGTCTGCTGAGTGGAGGGTGCATGGTCACGCCCTCCACTCAGGGAGACACTACTTAAGCCGGCATCCGGCACTCATTTGAGTACCGGACACCGGAGGCGCCTGACATATATCCTCTTCTCTCCAAAAGTAAGTTATCGTTACCTGAGCAAACCTCTTGACAAATTCTGTCTCCCTTTTGAGCCTGAAAAATATTCTAAGATATTCTCTTTTAATTTTATTCTAGGAAGCTCCTTCATTCCTGAAAACTTGCTCCAACTTGGTTGTTAAACTGTGCAACTACTTCACACTTACCAGTTTTTCTGTTTATTTTCTTTGATTGAAAATTCTTCACTTGAACAGTGCTTATAGCACCTGTCTTTCATAAATCCAGGTATTCTTACCACTAGATTCCCTAATAACTACTCTCAACTTGTCATTTCTGTTTTGACACTATTTATTTAATACACCAAGCCACTTCAATCCTTCTATTCAACTTTTCCAGGCGCCTCCCACCATCTTTACTACTTTTGTGTCCGTGTCTACTATATTTTATCTTACATAAATTAAAAGTGAGTATTGAGACTAGTAGTCCTAATTACAATGCTATACCATATAATTACGGAACTTTTACTCCCGTAATTGGATAACATTGCACATCATTACATATATTTGTGAAATAAAGGTAGTATCACTGAATGCAACATGTAATTGATTCATTGCTAGGTCTAGTGTGTCTCCTGCTTCCCATTGGTCAGCGCCCATCTAGCGGCTCCGCCTAGACTCTGCACGTTTTCAGCCACACACCAAGTTGGTGTATTTTAGGTGAGTGTCTTCGGTGTGGGGGGGGTGCCATGTTGGTTTGGCTTGGCCAGACTTCGTTCCTTTCCCTTTATGTTCAGCCATTGGAAACTCTGATTAACAATAATTTTGTAATTACTGCTATTTATCTATCTATTCTAGAATTATTAAATTGTACTGCAGGCCTACCCTGAAAAAGCCATCATCATGGCGAAACATGTCGGAAAATAATTGGCCTGCGCCACCAACTGAGTTCTATCCTAAGTTGGTTCCATGGTTGTATTGCATCAAACTCTAGCAAACATGTATTAAATTGTATATCTATTTTGTAAATTTACTATTGCTTATTCAATTGAATTCTGGGGGCTTTGAGCACAATTATTTGTATAAACAAACCCTAAATAAAAGTTTCAAAAACTCTCTTTTACTATTTTCTAAATAAAATTGTTCTTTGAAAAATGCATTGAATTGTCGACAACACTTTTCTTTTGGCACTGTCATAATCCCTCTGGTCCATTTGCACACATCTTTCTGTTCAAATGTCTTTATACTAAAATTTGCATAAGGCAGAATGTCATCTTTCAAAAGCATACAGAATTGTTCAACTACTGATGCAATTATTAAACTAAACATAATTTCTAAACTAAGAAGGGTAAATAAGAAGGGTTCTGCTGATGAATTGCCTGGACTCAGACAATCAAACATTCCCTGCTTTGACCATGGGGTGATTAATGTAGCTGTTTTTAATTGCTCATGCCTGTGGATGTAAAGGGTTGAATTTTAATCAGATGGAAAGACTGCAGATCAATTTATGACAGAGCAGACTGTAGACTATGGTGTCTCCCGTGATTGAGTGATTTTCTACTTTCTTTCCAGTTAACACTAGTTCATTAACAGACCCAGAGTCAGATGTATCATAAGTAGTAGAGGAGTACCTGATGTTCTTTGCTAACTATATTCTCAGCCAAATCTAGAATTGCACCAACACTGTGAACAGTTATTCCATCTGCAATGTTTTCCTCACCATTGTATTTATCTGTAACTAGTTAGCTTAACCACAAAAAAATAAAAAAATTTTTTAACTAAAGAGCAGTTGATATTGAAAACCTGGTAGTGTAATGCCGCGTACACACGAGCGGATTTTGCGTCAGAAAAATCTTGGATGTTTTTTCCGACGGAATTCAGCTCCAGCTTGGCTTGCATACACACGCTCACACAAAAGTTTGCTGAAGAACGCGGTGACGTACAACACTACGACGAGCCGAGAAAATGAAGTTCAATGCTTCGGAGCTTGCATCAAATTGTTTCCGAGCATGCGTAGGATTTTTGCGCGTCGGAATTGCTAGAGACGATCAGAACTTTTTCCGACTGAATTCGATGGAGCATACACACGGTCACATTTTCCGACCAAAAGCTCTCATCTGTCTTTTGCTGGCCAAATTTCCGATCGTGTGTACGCAGCATAATGGTAATAATTTAACAATAAAAATACAAACAGAAATATCAAAGGATGGTAAATATTCCTTAGGCCTCAACAGCTTCAGTAATGCAGGGGATGTGCAGTTTTTTTTTTATAAAAAAGTGCAATGACATTTTCTCTACTGATATTTAAATACCGTATTTATCGGCGTATAACACGCACCCCAAGTTTAAGAGGGCATTTTAAGGAAAAAAAGTTTTAGGAGGGAAGTTTAGGGAAAAAAAAAACTTACATTTAAGCGTCATTTGCAGCTTGCCCTGCGTCATTTGCAGCTTGCCCAGCGTCATTTGCAGCTTGCCCAGTGTCATTTGCAGCTTGCCCAGCTGCTGTTTCGGAAGCGAGCGCAGGGAGACGGGACTGCAAGCGGAGCCGAAGAGTCGGCTCTGTCTTTTTTGGCGGCGCTTGCTATTTTTCGGCGCTGCTCGATATTTTTGTCAATTTTTTGGGGGGGATCGGCGTATAACACGCACCCACGACTTTCCCCCGATTTTAAGGGGGAAAAGGTGCGTGTTATACGCCGATAAATACGGTAGTATAAAATGTGAAACAACAGTGCAATTGTGCAATAGTAATAAGTACCTGCACATCAGCATGGTGTCCCAACACACAACAAAAATACAAAGGCTAGGCAGAAGTTCTCAGGACAGGACTGCAGTTGTTATCCGCTTCCCGACCGCCTCATGTAGATATACGTCTACAGAATGGCACGGGCAGGCAAAACCACGTACCTGTACGTGGGCCTTTAAATGCCTGCCCGCGGGTCGCACGTGCGCCGCCAGCAGCGCACTCGCGACCCGGTCGGGAGCTCCGTGACCCCGGCCGCGGGACCAGCGGACCCGATCGCCGCTGGTGTCCCGCGATCGGGTTACGGAGCTGAAGAACGGGGAGAGGTTTGTGTAAACGAACCTCTCCCCGTGCTTCCTACTCTGCCTGTCATTGATTGGCTGTTCCCGGTCATCGGGAAAGCCGATCAATGACGTCAGACGTCAGCCCCGCCCCTAATGTAAAAAAACACACACGTCAGAGCCCATAACCCCTCCCCTCCCCCTAGTGGTTAACTCTTTCACTACAACTGTCATTTATACAGGAATCAATGCATTTAAATAGCATTGATTGCTGTATAAATGACAATGGTCCCAAAAATGTATCAAAAATGTCCGATGTGACCGCCATAATGTTGCAGTCACAATAAAAAATCGCTGATCGCCGCCATTACTAGTAAAAAAAAAAATATTAATAAAAATGCTATAAAACTATCCCCTATTTTGTAAACGCTATAACTTTTGCGCAAACCAATCAATAATCGCTAATTGCGATTTTTTTTTTACCAAAAATATGTAGAAGAATACGTATCGGCCTAAACTGAGGAAAAAATTTTTTTTTTTATATATTTTTTGGGGATATTTATTATAGCAAAAAGCAAAAAATATAGCATTTTTTTCAAAATTGTCGCTCTATTTTTGTTTATAGTGCAAAAAATAAAAACCGCAGGGGCGATCAAATACCACCAAAAGAAAGCTCTATTTGTGGAAAAAAAAGGATGCCAATTTTGTTTTGGAGCCACGTCGCACAACCGCGCAATTGTCAGTTAAAGCGACGCAGTGCCGAATCGCAAAAAGGGGCCTGGTCCTTTGGCTGCCAATTGGTCCGGGGGTGAAGTGGTTAAAAGGGTATGTAGAATATCTTTTCAGATATGTAAACTGACTATAAATTATAACAGTCTATATTTAGGCAAACACAGCAAGAAAAAAATCAGTACCATTAATGTTCCACATTAAGGCCTAGCAGTACCATTTACAAGAACCTCTCAAATTCCATCTGTAGATTAAGTATTGGCTCACACTCACCCCTTCACACATTCTTCTTTTCTATCACCTGTCTGTGTGATTATATGGCAGTATTACCTTGTTTATCCCTGTATGTTGTGTTCGTTCAGGTGCTTATCTAATAGTTTTTTTAAACTATCCATGCCCCCGCTGAGACCACTGCCTGTGGAAGGGAATTCCACACCCTTGCCGCTCTTAAGCCCCATACACACGGTCGGATTTTTCGATGGATTCTGTCCTATCGGACAATGTTGTCGGAAATTCCGACCGTGTGTAGGCACCATCGGACAGTTTCCATCGGATTGTCCAACGGACCAAGTCCTATCTCCTGCTGGATAGATTTTTTGACAACAAAGTCCGATCACACCAAATCCGATCGTGTGTAGCGTAGTCCGACGGACAAAGTGCTACGCATGCTCAGAAGAAATTCTGTGACAGAAGCACTCGGTCAGGTAAAACTACCGTTCCTAATTGACACAGCACATTGGTCACGCTGCAATGTTAAAATGTCTTTAATGCAGCGCATTCTCTTTTTCTTTACAATGCAAGAAGAATGACATGTTTTAGCTGCTCCTATTCACCCGCACTTCTCCCAAACTTATTTCTTTATTCGTTTTCATGATTTCTAGACTAGATGTTTATTTTTCCTCAGATCGTAAAAGAATCTTTGTTATATTTTTTTGAAGATTTGTCCTTTTTTTATTTTGTTTGGAATACATATTTTCTGGATAATTTATTTAGATTTTTGAGGGGGGTTGTGTGTCTCAACTTAGCAAAACAACATTATTAACATTTGTATTTGTTGCTTAAATTTACTAGGAGGTTGTTTGTTGTTGGTGCCCCTTGTTAATTATACTTTATGATTTGTGAAATGTACCTGCCTACTCACAAATAAACTGTCATTGTAGAAAAGTAAAACACAATAGGCAATGTTTTTTTCAAATCAAAAATACCTTTATTTAGGTCTCAGCAACAAACCAAAGAGGAACGCAGCGATGGAGAAACTTGGGGAATTTGCAAAGCCTTGGACACCCACGGCAAACATCATTTTTCCAGCTTCTAAAATTGTGTGCCTGAGGAGTACGTATCTTAAGGGGAGTGCTATCTGGTCCTGAAGTCCAAAACATCCGGAACTGCAGCAGATGCCATCTAGGTCCCCAGGCTCTGGTCCTACGAGAGGCTCCATCTTCTCTCAGACCAGACTGAATCCAGGTCGTCACTCTCTTGTCTTCCTTCCACACTTCCTTCCACGCTGTGGCTGTGGTGCTGGTGGGGTGGCAGAAGGAGGAGGAGGAGGAGGAGGTGGAGCAAGGTCACTATCGCAAACATGTGTGAGTGGGGTCATCCCCCCAGCCATACCCTTATTTAGGACCTTGAGGATGACATCCTCACACATGTTGCGTTGCCCCACCTCCATAGCCTTCATTTTAGTGGCAACCACGGAGCCAAAGGTCTCCTCGTCGGTGGGTGTGGCATGTAGGGAGGCTGAAGCCTCTATGATCAGCTGGAGCGCTGACTCTCCCGCCTCACCCCCCCTTCTCGCCCTTTTGTAGGGAAGGTGGAGGGGAGGGATTTGGGAGACAGTCAGGCTCCTACGCCTACCCCTCTCTTGGCTGTAGTCCATATATTGCTTGCGGACCTCGCGGGCATTTAGAGGGGACAAGCCTGGACGTGCCGCTCGAAGGGCTGTGAGGTCGGCATTGGAAGGGCCCTCCACATCTGGGCCAACGGTCACCACATAGTTGCTGTTGTGTCTTTTCAAAAAGTTGTGCAATATGCAACAGGCAAGAACTATGAGGTTCAGTTTGTATTCCGCCAAGTTAATAGCCGTCAAAAACAGGTGGAAGCGGCTGGCCAGGATCCTGAAGGTGTTCTCCACCACTCTGCGGGCTCTCGACAGCCTGTAATTGAAGACCCTCTGGTCTGGGGTGAGGGTCCTCATCGGGAAGGGCCTCATCAGATGGGGAGTCAACGCAAACGCTTCATCTGCGACAAAGACGAAGGGGAGTCCTTCAGCATTCTCCTCTGGAGGTGGCAAGCACAGACTGCCACTTTGGAGACGCCAGTAGAACTCCGTGTGCGCAATGGCACCACCATCCGAGATCCGGCCGTTCATCCCCACGTCCACATACAAAAAATCGTATGTCGCCGACACCACCGCCAACATCACTACACTATTAAACCCCTTGTAATTATAATAGTAGGACACCGAGTTGGGGGGTGGGACGATGCGGACGTGTTTCCCATCAATTGCACCTCCGCAGTTAGGAAAGTCCCAACGGCTGGCAAAGTGGGAGGCCACAGTCTGCCATTCCTGTGGCGTGGAAGGGAACTGTGGAGTGAAACAAGAAAAAAAAATTAGTCACTTTGCACATAAACATTGCAAGCAGATTAGACACTAAACATCTTGGAACAAGATCAGACTTTTACATTTTAAGCTGGAAAGTATTTGCAAAGCAAAGTAGAGGGTCCCCCTAGCAGATTACTCACCCCCCATCAATCCCCCCACTTCTGATGGGCCTTTGACAATAACTAGGGGTTTGGGGGGGGGGGTTTGGACAGGTAACCCTCTGCACTTCATTGATTGCCAAATGGCTCAATAATGTGTGCTAGTTTGGCCAGACACTCCTTACTTAACACTATTGGCAGCCCACAGGAAAGATAAAAGAACATTCCAAATCCCCACCCCCCCCCACCCCCAAAAAAAAGGAACGCACATTTTGACATTCTGAAATTACCTAGCAAGCTAATAGGAGGGAAAGAACACAAAAAAAGAGGAAATACATGCTTTGCTGAATTCATCCCTAAAGATGCCCACTATAAAGAGGTAGGTGTGTATTGACCTTGGGAAAGCCAGCAGATAGAGGATTGGTACCATCTGACAGAGCAGTTGGGGGAGGGGGTTCCTAATGAGTTTGGCACACCCCCCCCACCAACAAAAAGGGAAAAAAAAGGGTCTCTACATGAAGTAAAACACACAGCAAACATTTGTGCATGTTTTAGGGGGTGTTTGGGGGAAAACAATACTATGCAGCAGACAAAATACATTGCTTAAGTGACTAGGCCATAGGTGTCTATTGGGCCAGAAGAGCATGCTGGGGAGGTAAGTGAAGGCAAAAATGCATGAAGGACAAAAGGGGCACAGCATATTAGAGCATATTGCCATCATGGTAATTAGGGAAGGAGATCAAAAATACAAGACATTAGCAAACAGAGCATACATAGAAGGGAATAGTAAAGTAATAATATAGTCCTCCTGCAGGACCTGGATGATGGCAGAACAGGTCTCTGGAATAATGATTCCCAGGGTCTGGGGAGAGATACCTGAGGAGAACTTCAAATCCTGAAGGCTTCTCCCTGTCGCCAAGTACCTCAACGTAGCAACAAGCCTCTGCTCCGGAGTGATGGCTTGTCTCATGCAGGTATCCTGCCGGATGATAAAAGGGGTCAGCAAAGCCAAAAGACGGTGAAAAACGGGGTCCGTCATCCGGAGAAAGTTCCTGAAATCATCAGGATTATTCTCCCGGATCTCACGAAGCAAAGGCATGTGCGAGAACTGATCACGCTGAAGCAACCAATTCTTGGTCCACATACTCCTCGTCACTCTGTTCATGGACGGGTCTTGGCTCAAAGCTAAAAGCCCGACACCAATTCCGCGTACAGCAAGAACTCGGCGACGAGTACGTACGGGAAACATCGCTCACAAACGGTCGGCTGGTCAGAACGGACAAACAGGAAGCACCGATAAACAGCAAGGCCTGAAAGAACGAAATGAATACCAGAAACGAGCAGACAATAAGCAGTGAGAATCAAAGCGTCCTATATCAAGATATAGGCCGCAATGACCAACAAATGCGAACTGACTACACGCACTAATAAACAGATACGCACGACAAGCACAAACTCAAGAGCACTAACGATCTGAGTCAGAAAACTGAGAAGCGCGAATCGTAAGTCCCCAAACTTCAACTAACTCGCGATAAACACGGGATCAGCAGAAGGAGCCCAACGGGTGCAGGACGTGGTGCTGAACTTCCCTTTTCTAGTCTCGTGGAAGACGACTTACGTCACAACGTTCTTGCAGACCGGAAATTCCGACAACGTTGTCCGACCGTGTGTACGCAACACCAACATCGGACAAAGTACGATGGACAGGATCCGACGGAACTGGTCCTCGGATAATCCGAGCGTGTGTATGGGGCATTACAGTAAAGAACCCTCTATGTAGTTTAAGGTTAACCCTCTTTTCTTCTAATTTTAATGATTGGCCACGTGTCTTGTTAAACTCCCCGGTACGGTATGTGTACATTAAAATAATATCCCCTCTCAAGCGTCTCTTCTCCAGAGAGAATAAGTTCACTGTTCGCAACCTTTATTCATAACTAATATCCTCTAGACCCTTTATTAGCTTTGTTGTCCTTCTTTGTACTTGCTCCATTTCCAGTACATCCTTCCTGAGAATTGGTGCCCAGAACTGGACAGCATACTCCAGGTGCGGCCTGACCAGAGTCTTGTAGAGTGGGAGAATTATCGCTTTATCCCTGGAGTTAATTCCTTTTTTAATGCATGCCGATATTCTGTTTGTTTTGTTAGCAGCAGCTTCACATTGCGTGCCATTGTTGAGCCTATCATCTACTAGAACCCCCAGGTCATTTTCCATCCTAGATCCCCCCAGAGGTTCTCCCCCTAGTGTATATATTGCATTCATATTTTTGCCACCCAAATGCATTATTTTACATTTTTCGACATTAAACCTCATTTGCCATGTAGTTGCCCACCCCATTAATTTGTTCAGATCTTCTTGCAAGGTTTCCACATCCAGCGGAGAAGTTATTGCCCTGCTTAGATTAGTATCATCCGCAAATACAGAGATTGAACTGTTTACTCCATCCTCCAGGTAGTTTATGAACAAATTAAATAGGATTGGTCCCAGCAGAGAACCCTGTGGGACCCTACTACCCACCCCTGACTATTCCCCACCCCTGAGTATTCCCCATTAATCACAACCCTCTGAACTCACCCTTGTAGCTAGTTTTCAATCCATGTACTCACCCTAGGGTCCATGCCAACAGACCTTATTTTGTACAGTAAACATTTATGGGGTACTGTGTCAAATACTTTTGCAAAATCCAGATACACCACATCTACAGGCCTTCCTTTATCTAGATGGCAACTCACCTCCTCATAGAAGGTTAATAGATTGGTTTGGCAAGAACGATTCTTCATGAATCCATGCTGATTACTGCTAATGATGCCATTTTCATTACTAAAATCTTGTATATAGTCCCTTATCATCCCCTTCAAGAGCTTGCATACTATTAATGTTAGGCTAACTGGTCTGTAATTCCCAGGGATGTATTTTGGGCCCTTTTTAAATATTGGTGCTACATCGACTTCTCCAATCCGCTGGTACCATTCCAATCAGTAGACTGTCAGTAAAAATTAGGAACAATGGTCTGGCATTTACTTGACTGTGTTCCCTAAATACCCTTGGGTGCAAGCCATCCGGTCTCTGTTATTTATTAATGTTAAGTTTCGCAAATCGAATTCTAATTCTGTCCTCTGTTAGCCATAAGGGTGCTTCCTGTAATGTGTCACTAGGATAAACACTGCAGTTTTTGTTACTGAAGCCCTCCGATTCCCTCGTGAAGACTGAGGAGAAGAATAAATTCAATACTTTCACCATTTCCAAATCCTTTGTAACCAGATGTCCTTCCTCAATCTTTATGGGGCCAATATGGTCTGTCCTCCCTTTTTTTCCTGTTTACATACTTAAAGAATTTCTTGTGATTTTTCTTCTCTCTTCTGCTATGTGTCTTTCGTGTTCTATCTTAGCCACCCTAATTGCACCCTTAAATTTCTTGTTGCATTCTTTATACTATCTGAAGGCTGATGATGATCCCTCAACCTTATATTTTTTAAAGGCCTTCTCTTTTGCTTTTATATGCATTTTCACATTAAGTTAAGCCATCAAGGACTTTTGTTCGCTCTTTTAAATGTATTACCCAATGGGATGCACTGGCCAATGCCCTTATTTAATATGCTCTTAAAACGAACACATCGCTCCTACGTGTTCTTTGTTCCTAAGATTTTAGCCCAATTTATGCCTTCTAGCAAGGTTCGTAGTTTAGGGAAGTAGGCTCTTTTGAAATTCAGTTTCTTTGTATTTCCCTTATGTTTCCTATTTGTGTGATTTATACTGAAGCCAATTGACCTGTGATTGCTGTTTCCTAAATTGCCCCTTTTTCCACATCCGTGATGAGGTCTGTATTGTTGGTAATCAGTAGATCTAGTAACGCTTTATTTCTAGTTGGTGTGTCTATTATCTGACCCATGATATTGTCCTGCAAGACATTTAGGAACTGGCGAGCCTTAGACGAATGCATGGTTCCCTTCACCCAGTCTATGTCTAAATAATTAAAATCCCCCATTATGATAACACTTCCCATCCTTGCTGCTAATCAAAATTGTGATAAGAGGTCCGTCTCCCCGTCCTCCCTCCAGTTAGGGGGCCTATAGCAAACTCCCAGTGTTATTTTCCCCCTAGCTTCATCCCTTTGGAGCTCTACCCATACGGATTCTACCTCCTCCCTAGCTCCCATAGTGATGTCATCTCTCACATTCATGTGTACATTATTCTTGATATATAGACATACCCCTCCCCCTTTTTTACTCTCTCTATCCCTAAGATAAAGGGTATACCCTTGAATGGTTGCCGGCCAATCATGAGAACTGTTGAACCAGGTCTCTGAAATTCCCACAAAATCCAAATCCTCCTCGTACAACAGTATCTCTAATTCTCCCATCTTGTCCGCCAGGCTCCTGGCATTGGTGAACATGCCGCGTAGTTTAGATCGGTCGCATACTATCCTCTTATTAAGTGTTCCAAGACTAGAGTTAGGATCTCTTTTTACAGAAATTCCTTGACGAGGCAGTGCAGCTTACACTTATATTTGCAAATGTGCAACTGAAACCTTTGTTTTTAATGCAAAATGTTAGTGTAATTTTTGCAGGGTTGCTGGTTAGGGTGGGAAAACTTTAGTTTGTTAGTGCATTTTAATTAAATTCCTGCTCTGTGCAATGTAGTTAGCAGATGGTGTCTGGAACAAGGGGTGGGCAGAATTGGGGGGATTTGTGCTAGGAGCAGAAATTTGGGAGGAGGATTAGTGCTAGAAGAGGGGCTTTTGGTGGGGATTTGTGCTGGGAGTGGGGGATTTGTAGGGGGTGAGAGGATTCATGCTCAGAGTAGAAATTTGAGGGTAGAGACTTGTGCTAGTGCTAGGAGGGGGGATTTGGGGAGGGAGATGATTTTACCTGGAAAGCTGGATTTGTACAGTAGGGGGGGGGGGCATTTTGGTTTGGGGAGAATTGTGGCTTACAAAGGGAATTTATGTAAGTGTGAAAATTAGTTCTCACAAGGGTGAAAGGGATAGCAGACCCTACTTCACTGTGGGATGTAATAGGTAGGGAATGGTTCACCCCGAGCTTAGGTTCGGGCCCAACGTTGGTTGTTTGGATGTTCTGCGAACACCGAACAGTATTCAATGTTTGGGGCAAATTCGAAAGCCGCCGGAACACTGTTAAAGTCTATGGGACACTAACATGAAAAAAGTGCTCATTTTAAAGGCTTATATGAAAGTTATTGTCATAAAAAGTGTTTGGGGACCTGGGTCCTGCCCCAGGGGACATGTATCAATGCTATTTTTTTTTAAACAGCTTTTTTATCAGGAGCAGTGGTTTTTTTAATGCCTAAAGTGAAACAATAAAAATTAAATATTCCTCTAACCACCTGATTACTTTGCACTTAAACCCCCCTCGTGACCAGACCAATTTTCAGCTTTTGGCGCTGACGCACTTGGAATGACAATTGTGCGGTCATACAACACTGTACCCAAATGAAATTTTTACCATTTTTTCCCCACAAATAGAGCTTTCTTTTGGTGGTATTTAATCACAGCTGGGGTTTTTATTTTTTGCTAAACAAATAAAAAAAGATGGAAAATTAAAAAAAAAAAAAAATCATGTTTAATAGTTTGTTATAAAATTTTGCAAACAGGTAATTTTTCTGCTTCATTGATATGCGCTGATGAGGCGGCACTGGTGGGCACTGATAGGCTGCACTGGTGGGCACTGATAGGCTGCACTGGTGGGCACTGACAGGCTGCACTGGTGGGGACAGATAAGTCGGTACTGATGGGCACAGATAAGTCGGTACTGATGGGCACAGCAAAGATGGCACTGATGGGCACGGATGGGTGGCACGGATGGGTGGCACGAATGGGTGGCACGGATGGGCACTGATGGATGGCACTGATAGATGGCACTGATGGGCACTGATAGATAGCACTGATAGGTGGCACTGATAGGTGGCACTGATGGGCACTGATAGGTGGCACTGATGGACACTGATAGGTGGCACTGGGCACTGGTAGGAGACACTGATGAGCACTGGTAGGGGACACTAATGAGCACTGGTAGGTGACACTGGCACTGGCACTGTGGGCACTGACATATGGCACTGTGAGCACTGACATATGGCACTGGGGGCACTGACAGATGGCACTGGGGGCACTGACAGATGGCACTGGGGGCACTGACAGATGGCACTGGGGGCACTGACAGATGGCACTGGGGGCGCTTTTATTAGAAAAGAAGGGCACCATGGACCCTGGGCATATTGCAGTGAGAGGGACTGATGTCCCTCTCACTGCCGCCGGTGATCGGCTTATTTTTTTTTTCCTCGCGCTGTCAGCGCGAGTAGGAAAAAAAGCCGATTACCGGCTCGGTTACCATCACATGATCAGCTGTCATTGGCTGACAGCTGATCACGTGGTAAGGGTCGGGATCGACCCCTTACTCGGATCTGTGATCCAGCGAGTCTCACAGACTCGCGGATCACAGAGCGCGCCGCGTGCGCCCTTCAGGGGGCGCACAGGCAGCTCTTTGCCGGGACGACGTCAATAGACGTCGTCCCGGCACATCAGATCCGCGCTGTAGCCGTCATTTGGCTATAGCGCGGATCTCAGCTAGTTAAATATCGTGCCTGGGGGTGTCTATAGTATGCTTGTAAAGTGGCGCATTTTTCCTTTTGGAACAGTATCACATCAAAATTACATTTGTAATGAAAAATTGTCATTTAAAACTGATTGCGGCTGTAATGAATTGTCGGGTCTCGGCAATATAGATAAAACTCATTGAAAAAAAGAGCATGGGATCCTCCCCAGTCCATTACCAGGCCCTTTGGGTCTGGTATGAATATTAAGGGGAACCCGAACCAAAATGTAAAAAAAAATTGCGTGGGGGTCCCCCTAAAATACATACCATACTCTTATCCGAGCATGCAACCTGGCAGGCTGCAGGAAAAGAGGGGGGATGAGAGAGCGCCCCCCCCTCCTGAACCGTACCAGGCAACATGGCCTCAACATGGGGAGGGTGCTTTGGGGTAACCCCCAAAGCACCTTGTCCCCATGTTGATAGGGACAAGGGCCTCATCCCCACAACCCTTGCCCGGTGGTTGTGGGGGTCTGCGGGTGGGGGGCTTATTAGAATATGGAAGCCCCGTTTAGCAAGGGGACCCCCAGATCCCGGCCTCCCCCCTGTATGAAATGGTAACGGGGTACAAATGTACCCCTACCATTTCACAAAAAAAGTGTCAATATGTTAAAAACGACAAGACACAGCTTGGGGACAAGTTCTTTATTAAAAAAAAAAAAATAAAAACGTCCCACGATGTCCATTCATCTTGTTATATCTCTCCACCAAGGGACAGAAAAAGAAAAAAAAATCCGCCACCGATCCATGGGAGGCTCCCGCCATGTGATGCTTCATCGCCTTTGACAGTTCTTATATAACTGAGGCCACGGGGAAGCCATGGGAGCGTCCCTGTGTCATTAGAGGGGCAGGGGTCAGTTGTATAAGTACTGTCAAAGGCGATGAAGCGTCACACAGTGGTGGATTTTTTTTTCTTTTTCGGTCCGTCGGCGGAGCGATAACAGAAGAGGAATGGACATCGTGGGACATTTTTATTTTTTTATTTTTTAATAAAGGTCTTGTCCCCAAGCTGTGTCTTGTCGTTTTTAAAATTTTTACAATTTTTTTGTGAAATGGTAGGGGTAAATTTGTACCCCGTTACCATTTCACACAGGGGGAGGCCAGGATCCGGGGGGTCCCCTTGTTAAAGGGGGCTTCCAGATTCCGATAAGCCCCCGAACTGCAGACCCCCACAACGGCCGGGCAAGGGTTGTGGTGATGAGGCCCTTGTCCCCATCAACATGGGGACAAGGTGCTTTGGGGGCTACCCCAAAGCACCTTCCCCATGTTGAGGGCATGTGGCCTGATACGGTTCAGGAGGGGGGAGCTCTCTCAATCCCCCCTCTTTTCCTGCAGCCTGCCAGGTTGCGTGCTCAGATAAGGGTCTGGTATGGATTTTGGGGGGGACCCCTATGCCATTTTTTTTATTTGGCACAGGGTTCCCCTTAAAATCCATACCAGACCCAAAGGGCCTGGTAAAGGACTGGGGGGGGATCCTTTCTTCAATGAGTTTTATCTATATTGCCGAGACCCGACAATTCATTAGAGCTGCGATCAGTTTTAAATGAGAATTTTTCCTTTAGAAATGTCATTTTGCTGTGGTATTGTTCTAAACACGGGAAAAATGCACCACTTTTCAGGCATAATATAGACACCCCCCAGGCATGATATTTAATGGAATATTTCATTTTTATTGTTTCACTTTAAGCATTAAAAAAATCACTGCTCCCGAAAAAACGGTGTTCGTGTGTTCTGCCAAATTTTTTGCCTGTTCAGTATGTTCTGGTGCGAACCGAACCGGGGGGTGTTCGGCTCACCCCTAGTAATAGGGAAGCAATTATAATATGCCCATACCTAATACCCGTAATGAATGCTTTCTGCAAACTCTAGTAATTTAGAGTGGAGAATATCTGCCATTTTATCTGTGACCAACATTGGAGAGCATTTCTTTCTTAATGCCTGTGCATTAAATGGGTGGGTTGGGCGCAGTTGTCACGGAACAGGAAGGCAAGGACAGCAAAAGATGTAAAAGAAGTGATAGGAAATCTTCCCAACAGGGACATGAATGGAATAAAAAAGCCATAAAGGATATACATTTACTTTGTGTGCACGAAATGCCTTTGCAAAACGCATTTAATAGCTCACAGCTGTGAGAGGGACCCAACAGGTCCACCCACTACTGGCTGCCTGCAGAAAACTATGTACAATGAGAGTGAGCAGCAGGGACTCATCCTAATACAGGAAGCTCCTGTACAGAGGCAAAATTTGACAAATAATGCATAGATCTGAAAAGAAATACACAAAAAAACACACTAGGATTCAAGAAAGAATAGACAGTATGCCTCTTGTATTTAGCCAATATTTTGCTGATCCCTGAGTATAGCTGTAATGACCCATGTGTCCCTACACAGTTCTGTGATTTAATATAACTTTTCCCCCAAATGTCACATACAATCTGAACTATTTGTGGGTAAATCAGTGAGAAAGATGAAATGTTTTAAATGATGAAATCTTAATAGGTAAGTGTTCTTATAAAAGAAATTCAATTGTCACAGCACGAATATAACTTTCTAAGTCTTTGATTGGCGGAAATATAATTTTATGAAGAACTCTAAAGATGAGATTAGTGAAAGTTTTCAAGAGCTGCATAAATGATTCCAATTTTATCCTAAGAGGTTTTTCTTATGAAATAATTGGATGTTTTTAAGATTAATATATAAGTCTTTCTTACCCACTACACATTTTGAATACAGTTTAGAATTAGCCTTCCAAATAACTGCAGATTTAAGAAAATTGTATTTAAAATGTATAAATGACATTAAACAATACAATAAAACAATTAAACAATACATTATATAAAAGGACATGACATTTTCGACTAAGATAGAAACAGATATATGCAGTCACTTGCCAGTTACCCATTCTGAACCACACCAAAAATTTCCACCAGAAAATAAAGCGGTTGTATTGCCCGCTTGGTGATTTATACAGGTAAGCCTATAATAAGGCTTACCTGTAGGTAAAATGAATATCTCCTAAACCGTTTAGGAAATATTCACCCTGCATGTAGCCAGTTATGTCACCGGTGTATGCGCTCTGAAGCAAGGCAAGGTATGCTGGACCTTCAGAGCTTTATCCCGGAACCGAGGGCTCCCGCACGCATGCGTCGGAGTGACGTCATCGCTACTCCGGCCAAACACATAGCTGGAACGTGAAACCCCGGGAGACAGACGGGGGGACATGTCAGCCCTCTCAGCAGTGACCGTAAAGCGCTGGAGGGCTTTGTTCCAAGGTGAGTATTTCAGAATGTCCTAGTATGCAATGCATACTAGCACATTAGGCCATTGCCTTGCAGGTGATTTTTTTTTTTTTAACAAGCCACCCAGCCACAGTTGACAACCGCTTTAAATAGAGTTAAATGGTCATAGCAGCCTTTTATTGCAAAAATAGAAACACACTTTCTTTAAACAGCCACAAAACTGTACAGTACACGAAGGTTGCAGATCTTTGAAGGCACAAGGACAATCCCACTTTCAGTATCTATGGAACCCCTTAACTATATTAAGACCCCAGCCACAACATACCACTTCAAGAACAATCTCAAACACATTGCTGCAATAATATGATTTTTATGTGAAATCTAAATTGGCAAATGAAAATACCAGTAGGTTGTAAAAATTGCTTGTAAAATGCTTGTAAAAATCTTGACTAACTGACCTGACTAACAGCCATAAAATAATTCAGTTCTACTTACTTTAGCTGTTTTTTACAAGACATGGGTAAGTGTTATTGACCACCAAACCATTTCTGCTTTTTTCTTACTGAAAAGTACGCACTTATTAGTTGTAGTAGACTGCATTTAAATCCACATACTGCTCCGGGCACCTGTAGACACTGCTACCCGAGAGATTTCAGGGCATAGAGCATTTGGCAAGTTAGGAAAAAAATTGATTGTTCATTTATTTTGATTATTATTAGATTATCTAATACAGTATATATTTAGTTTGGTATAAAAGATGACACAAAAACATTCATAAACATAGAACCGTAAATAAGTAAGCTACCATTATCCCTTATCTCTAAGCCTAAAATGCCCCCTAAAGCTAACTTCATGCTAATCCCAAAGCTGAACCTAACCCCTAAATCATATCTTTTAACTGGAAACTGGTCCCTCAATGGATAGGACCCTAAACTCTAGGATGCATTAAGGTGAAAAAACACAAGGGTTTACAACCCCTTTAGGCTTCTTTCTCTAAAGCCCCATACACACGGTCGGACAATCCGAGGACCAGGTCCGTCGGATCATGTCCGTCGTACTTTGTCCGATGTTGGTGTTGCGTACACACGGTCGGACAAAGTTGTCGAAAAATCCGATCATTCTGAACGTGGTGACGTTTGTTGCCTACGACGGGACTACGTAGAGGCTAGTAGCCAATAGCTTTGGTCTTGTAATGTGATCTGAGCATGCGTGGCACTTTGTCCGTCAGGAATTCGATACACACGATCGGACTTGGTGTGATCGGACCGTGTTGACGGCAAATCTTTCCAGCAGGAGATAAGACTTTGTCCGTCGGACAAACCGACGAACACTGTCCGATGGTGCATACACACGGTCTGATTTTTCGACAACATTGTCCGATCGGACAGAATCCATGAAAAAGTCCGACCGTGTGTATGGGGCTTAAGTGATTCTTTATACAAGTGATATGCACTTCAAGCTCTGCATTTTAGCGATTGCACAAAGCAAACATACGTAGCAATCTGCACTGGAAAGCACCTAACAGTCTGCAGGTGACCCTGTATCTCTATTCAACTCTCCTTCCACTCTGTAACATGCGCTCTGCTTATACATATCACCCTGCCTTCTGTCCTCTCCCTATTACTGCTCCTATCCTTGCTCATTCTACATTCATATACTGATAAAACCTCCAGTACTCCATCATGCCCCTTCATATAAATCACACTCCCACATTACCTCCCTCACCCTCCTGCTTCTCCTAACCTCTGGTGACATATGCCCAAACCCTGGGCCTCCATCATCTCTGTTTGCCTGATGCTCCCATCTCCCTACACCCTCTGGCAGCAGTCACAACCCACACAACTTAGTCTCTTTTCCTCTTCTTTCCAAAACCAGCATCTGCTTCTCCTGTGCCCTCTGGAATGCACACTCTATCTGTAACAAACTCAATGCCCTCCACAGCCTCTTTATCACAAATTCCTTTAACCTACTTGTCATTACCGAAACATGGCTTTATGAATCAGATACTACATCTCCTGCTTCCCTCTCCCATGGTGGCCTTCTCTGGACTCACTCCCCCAGACCAAGTGGATGGAAGGGAGGTGGAGTGGGAATCCTTCTAGCCCCATGCAGCACTTATCAGGTACTTCACCCACATCCCTCTCTGACACTCTCTTTTTTTGAGGCACATTGCATTCGTCTATTCTCTCCTATTTCCCTAAGAATTGCTGTCATCTACTGGCCCCCTGGACAAGTATCAACCTTCCTTGATGACTTCTCTGCCTGGCTACCCTACTTTCTCTCTTCTGAAATCCGCACAATTATTCTCATGACTTCAACATCCCTGTTAACATTAACACTACTATTACTTCTAAACTTCTCAGTCTAACCTCATCTCTTGACCTGAAGCAATGGATAGAGATGGCCTTGCGGTTCGCCCCACGGTCGGTTCGCGGTGAACTTTGCTTGTTCGCTATTCGCCAAACCGGCGGACATATGGCGCTGTTCGCGGCCGCCATATTCTTTTACATTGTGAAGAACTTTGACCCATGACACATCCATCATGTGGTACAGGACAGCCAATTGAGACATTTCAGCACATGGACATACCCCCTACCTTATAAATAGACCTGATCTGGCTGCCATTTTACATTCTGTCTTTTATCAGTGTAGGGAGAGGATGCTGTGTGGAGCAGGGACATGTAATCACTAGCTATTAGGTCCACAAAAGTCCATTTAAGGACTGCTATAGGTGTACTATTGTTTGGTGTGCAGTATATAGGGGTGTAATACACTTATAATATACTTTCAAAAATAGAAAGCATATTATAGTTCATTTCTATTGCATTGTGATTGCAGTGCTGAGCGATTCTGCAGCTGTCTTTTGTCAGTGTAGGGAGAGGTTGCTGTGTGGAGCAGGGACAGTCTGTAATCACTAGCTATTAGGTCCACAAAAGTCCTTTTAAGGACTGGTATAGGTGTACAGTATATAGGGGTGTAATACACTTATAATATACTTTCAAATATAGAAAGCATATTATAGTGCATTTCTACTGTGCAGCATTGTGACTGCTGAGCGGTTCTGCAGCTCTTTTGTCAGTGTAGTGAGAGGTTGCTGTGTGTCGCAGGGACAGATTGTAGCGACACAAATTGCTAACGAATATAGGTCCAAAAAGTCCTTTTAAGGACTGGTATAGGTGTACTATTTGGTGTGCAGTATATAGGGGTGTAATACACGTATAAAATACTTTCAAATATAGAAAGCATAGTATAGTTCATTTCTACTGTGCAGCATTGTGACTGCTGAGCGGTTATGCAGCGATACTACAAAGAGTGACAAACGCAATTAGAAAAAAGTATTATAACTGGTGTGATAGACCAGTGGCCCCCTAAAACGACAGATTGAAGTGGGGTGTTATATACCTTCTTCCACATATACTGCACTTCTCTAGAGACTTTTGTCACAGGGTCATTTAAAAAATGACAGGCAGAGGAAGAGGCAGGCCCTTCCGCAGGGGTGGTAGGGGAAGGGCAGGAGCACCAGGCTTGAGCCAAAGTGGGAAGTTGCAGAAGGTGCATTCGATTACGTCAAAGGACGCACCAGGCTTGGTTGAGTGGCTCACTCAGCCTTACTCTTCTGCACCCTCCTCATCCTTTGGCTCACTTGTAGAAAAAAAGCACACCGTACTATATGCCCGTACCCTCCTGTTTGAAGAGGTTGAGCGTGTCATATTTTTGGGTCCCGCAGTGAGTTGCTGGTGTCAGTGCTGGTGTCAGTGCTCTCTATCTCGGTGCTGGTGTCAGTGCTCTCTATCTCGGTGCTGGTGTCAGTGCTCTTTATCTCGGTGCTGGTGTCAGTGCTCTCTAGCGCGGTGCTGGTGTCAGTGTTCTATCTTGGTGCTGGTGTCAGTGTTCTATCTCAGTGCTGGTGTCAGTGTTCTATCTCAATGCTGATGTCAGTGTTCTATCTCAACCACCAACTATTGCTCAGGTCACCCCTAAATTTGGGATACCAGTGCTGGTGTCAGTGTTCTATCTCGATGCTGATGTCAGTGTTCTATCTCAACCACCAACTATTGCTCAGGTCACCCCTAAATTTGGGATACCCGCTACAATAACTGCTGGTGTCAGTGTTCTTTCTCAGTAGCCACTCCATCACCTGTGGTTCAACCCCGGGTACAAGTGTCAGCACCACCTATACACCTAAGGGGAACTGCACGCCAGGTGAAACAGCAGCAAGGCAGAGTCCAAACAATTAGAAGACCCGAGCCAACTATCGCTCAGGTCACCCCTGAATTTGGGATACCCGCTACAATAACTTATAAAAAAATAAAAATGATGGCAACTTTTCCTAAAGCAGGATCATCTCCTGCACCCCCTCCATAGCCTGGCCTGGCCTTGCTTCTCCTCAATGGCCTTCATGCGCTCCTGTATTGACGAAATTTCACAGATAAAAAAAGAATGCTTGTCGTTGTCGATCCCAGATACTTAATACTTCTGGTCTGTCAGTGTCCATGTTGTGGGACTATGTGTGCACAGCTAATAAGTATTTTGTGGCTGCAAATATGACCTGGAGGTTTGCGAACCGTCCCGTCAGATGTTCGTCCATCACTAGCAATGGGTACAGGCTCCTACTCACTCCAACGGCAACACCCTTGACCTTGTCCTCTCCTCTCTGTGCACTCTGTGCAACCTCTCCAACAATCCTCTCCCACTCTCTGATCACCACCTTATTAGTTTTGCTCTATTCCTGTCTTCCACCTCCTCTCCCTCCAACCGCCTAACAGTTACCCGTAGAAACATTCACCGCCTTAACCCTTCTCTTCTCTACTCTACTAATGATCACCTCTATGACAAAATCTCATCACTTTTCTGCCCCAACCTAGCCACTTTCATCTACAAGAGCTCACTGTCTTCCTTCCTAGAAAAGCATGCGCGCCCCTCACTACATGCAGAATTAGGCCCCAACTGCTACAACCCTGGCAAACAGACGACAGCAGAAGTCTCAGAAAACGTAGCCGCACTCTTGAGTGCCTGTGGCATAAGACTAAGTTCCATGAGGACATCAAACAATATAAATCTGCCCTCCTAAAATACTATTACTGCCTCCACACTGCCAAACAGACCTATTTTATCACACTCATTAACATCTTCTCATCAAGTCCACATCAACACTTCACTACCTTTAACATTTTAACACTTTAGATTGTAAGCTCTAAGGAGCAGGGCCCTCTGATTCCTACTGTATTAAAGTGTAATGTATTTGTACTGTCTACACTCAAGTTGTAAAGTGCTGCATAAACTGTTGGTGCTTTATAAATCCTGTATAATAATAATTATATATATATATATATATATATATATATATATACTGTATATATATATATATTTTTTTTTTTTTTTCTTTCTTTCTTTCTTTCTTTCTTTCTTTCTTTCTTTCTTTCTTTCTTCCTTCCTTTCTTTTCCTTAAACAAAATTAAATACATAAAAAAGGTTTTATTTTACATGTGATGTTTCCAAGTGGGTATTTAAGATTACATTCTTATTTGACTTTTCTGCATTAAAGCTTTATTTTATTAGGGTTTTATTTTGTATTTATTATGCGCTCAGCAGCAGCAACAGCAAAGTAAATCTGTTGGTGTCACCACAGCTACCTTTTGCCTGCAGCAGGGCTCTGCAGATTATTGAGGTGATATTTAGTCCACCAAAACATCACAGTTTACAGTGCATCACCAAAGAATCACAGTTTACAATATTCTCAAGCACCACATCCCCCTATACAGCTCTTTCAATAGCTGGAAGAAAGTGGAGAATAAGCCCTACATTATCAGCATCACATCTGGCAGGCCTACAGGGAGAGGTAGCAGTTCCTGTGCACAGGGACACAGGGGAATCGGGGCGTTTTATGAAAGCAGTGAGCCTGGGTACAAGACCATAAATTGTGCCCCTTGGGCGGTGAACGATAAAATGCGGTGTGCACACCACGCAGCAGCAAAAATGGGCGTGTTTATAATTGCAATGAATACTGACCATAGCTTAAAGAGATGTGTTTATACAGAGACAATGTTGAATAGGGAATGTACAGTACATTGGAGGAGCCAGAGCCCAACATTAGATGTTAGGACACTTGTTCAGGGGTTAGTAGGTGACATACTTCCTATTGACTCCTGAACTCTGCATCACATACTCCTGACCCCTGAACTCTGCATCACATACTACTGACCTCTGCATCACTTACAGCTGACCCCTGAACTCTGCGTCACTTAGTATTGTCCCCTGAACTCTGCATCACTTAATACTGACCCCTGAAGTCTGCATCACTTACTACTGACGTCTGATTCACTGTTTGCTGACCGCTGAACTCTCTGTCACTTACTGCTGAGCCCTGAACTCTGAACTCTGCGTCACTTCCTACTGACCTCTGTATTACCTTTTGCTGACTCCTGAACTCTCTTTTGCCTCGTACACACGTAGGGACTTTTGCCGGCGGACCTAGTCCAGCGGACAATCCCGCGGGACTTTCCGGCTAGGTCCGCTGGACTTTCCGAGGGTGTGGACTTGCCCACACACGCACGGACTTCTCCAGCGGATAATCCGCCGGCCAAAAGTCCGCGGGACTTTTGAAAATGAACGGACTTGCCCACACACGGAGCAGTCCGTTCATTTCTAACGTAACTTCAGGTTACGTAGCTAGCGTAGGCAGTAAATGCCGCCGCGCTAGCTCCGCAAGCTGGCATGGATTTAAAGGGAATCCCCACGCCGAAAAAAACGGCGTGGGGGTTCCCCCCAAATCCATGTCAGACCCTCATCCGAGCACGCAGCCTGGCAGGCCAGGAAAGGGGTGGGGACGAACGAGCGCCCCCCCCCCCTCCTGAGCCGTACCAGGCCGCGTGCCCTCAACATGGGGGGTGCCCTGGGGAAAGGGGGGCCGTGCGGCCCCCCCACCCCAAAGCACCTTGTCCCCATGTTGATGAGGACAAGGGCCTCTTCCCGACAACCCTGGCCGTTGGTTGTCGGGGTCTGCGGGCGGGGGCTTATCGGAATCTGGGAGCCCCCTTTAATAAGGGGGCCCCCAGATACCGGCCCCCCACCCTATGTGAATGAGTATGGGGTACGATGTACCCCTACCCATTCACCTAAGGTGTAAAATGTAAAGTACAAAAACACACACACTTTTGAAAAAATATTTTATTGCACTGCTCCGGGGGTCTTCTTCCGTCTTGGGGGTCTTCTCGCCGGACTCCCCCGCCATTTACCAAGCTCTTTTACCGAGCGGGGGAAGTCCGGCTACCTTCTTCGTCGTCGCCGCCGTCTGGGGGTCTCGATCCGCCTTCGGGGGTCTTCTTCCGTCTTGGGGGTCTTCTCGCCGGACTCCCCCGCTCTCTTCTGCTCTTTTACCTAGCTCTTTCACGAGGGGGGGAGTCCGGCTACCTTCTTCGTCGTCGCCGCCGTCGTCTGGGGGTCTCGATCCGCCTTCGGGGGTCTTCCGGGGTCTCTTCTGTTCTTGCGGCGGTCGTCGTCTTCCGCGCCGCCGGCGCCTTCTTCTTCTTGTCCTTCTTCTTGTCCTTCTTGTTCTTCTTCTTCTTCCGATGTTGACCCGACGCTCTCTCTGCCCGGAATGCCTGTGCCGCTCTGCGCTCGGACTTATATAGGGACATGGGCGACAGGGTCACATGTTCATGTCACATGGTGACCCCGCCCCCTTGCGATGTCACAGTCCCAGCATCCTCCGGGACTGTGACAACACAAGGGGGCGGGGTCACCATGTGACATGTGCATGTGACCCTGTCGCCCATGTCCCTATATAAGTCCGAGCGCAGAGCGGCACAGGCATTCCGGGCAGAGAGAGCGTCGGGTCAACATCGGAAGAAGAAGAAGAACAAGAAGGACAAGAAGAAGGACAAGAAGAAGAAGGCGCCGGCGGCGCGGAAGACGACGACCGCCGCAAGAACAGAAGAGACCCCGGAAGACCCCCGAAGGCGGATCGAGACCCCCAGACGACGGCGGCGACGACGAAGAAGGTAGCCGGACTCCCCCCCTCGTGAAAGAGCTAGGTAAAAGAGCAGAAGAGAGCGGGGGAGTCCGGCGAGAAGACCCCCAAGACGGAAGAAGACCCCCGAAGGCGGATCGAGACCCCCAGACGGCGGCGACGACGAAGAAGGTAGCCGGACTTCCCCCGCTCGGTAAAAGAGCTTGGTAAATGGCGGGGGAGTCCGGCGAGAAGACCCCCAAGACGGAAGAAGACCCCCGGAGCAGTGCAATAAACTATTTTTTCAAAAGTGTGGGTGTTTTTTTTTACTTTACATTTTACACCTTAGGTGAATGGGTAGGGGTACATCGTACCCCATACTCATTCACATAGGGTGGGGGGCCGGGATCTGGGGGCCCCCTTATTAAAGGGGGTTCCCAGATTCCGATAAGCCCCCGCCCGCAGACCCCGACAACCAACGGCCAGGGTTGTCGGGAAGAGGCCCTTGTCCTCATCAACATGGGGACAAGGTGCTTTGGGGTGGGGGGGCCGCACGGCCCCCCTTTCCCCAGGGCACCCCCCATGTTGAGGGCCCGCGGCCTGGTACGGCTCAGGAGGGGGGGGGGGGGCGCTCGTTCGTCCCCACCCCTTTCCTGGCCTGCCAGGCTGCGTGCTCGGATGAGGGTCTGACTTGGATTTGGGGGGAACCCCCACGCCGTTTTTTCGGCGTGGGGAGTCCCTTTAAATCCATGCCAGGTCACGGAGCTAGCGCGGCGGCAGTAACTGCCTACGCTAGCTACGTAACCTGAAGTCACGTGCTAAATGAACGGACTTGCCGATGAGCGGCAAGTCCCTTCATTTCAAAAGTCCCGCGGACTTGCCCACTAACGGCGGGATTGTCCGCTGGACTTCCAAGTCCAGCGGATAATTTGAAAACAAAACTTCAAACTTTAGTCCGCCGTACTTTGGCGCCAAAAAGTCCGCCGGCGCCCACACACGAGGGGATTATCCGCTGGACTTCAGTCCAGAGGATAATCCCGCGGGATTGTCCCTTCGTGTGTACGCGGCATTACAGCTAATCAGGGACATTGCAAAATAAATTGCAGCGCTTAAACAAATAAACGTATACAAAGTATAAAACACAATTAGAATAAAGTGCTATAATAATAAAGTCCCAAAAGAAACTGTAAATAGCAATAGTGTCCAAGGTGTGTCAGCATTCGTTGAGTCATAAATCCATCTTCCATACCACCACTGCAGTGACCTGTTAACACCAGAGTATTGTGAATCTCCTCCACCAGATGAGCAAAATGCACATTCACAGCCAAGTGATAAGCAACAAAAGAGCTCAATTCATTCAACAACTGTTTGGTTCCAACAATCATCAAGTCTGGTCAACTTCTCCCTTAATCCTCCACGTGCTTCATTCAAGTATGTGTTCTCAGTGGCCAATCACATGCTTTCCTAATGGTATGGCATGATGGATAAGTATCTGCCTGTATTTTTCAGCATTGACAACACCATTGATCCTGACCAAATCTCCAACTCCATTTGCATAAATGAAGCCGCAGACTTGCAAGGAATCTTCACCATCCTTCCCTGTTGCCTGCAGAAACTCATTATTGTACTGCTCTCCAGCCCTTTAGCGAACAAACTGCCTCCTGCTACAGCCAAATATTTAACCTTTTGACTCATCAAACCAGAGCATCTGCTGCCATTTTTCTGGTCCCCAGTTTCTATGTTTCTGTACATAGTTGAGTCTCCTAATCTTTTTTCCAGATATGGCTTTTTGGCCACAATTCTTACATGAGGACCACTTCTGGCCACGCTTCTCTAGCCAGTAGATGGGTGTACCTGGGCCCCACTGGTTTCCAATAGTTCTGTGCTAATGGACATCTTCCAATGTCGAAGGGAAGTAAGCATGATATGTCTTTCATCTGCTGCAGTACGTTTTCTTAGCCAACTACTGCTTCCTCGGTCCTCAATGTTGCCCAATTCTTTGTGCTTCTTCAAAAGAGCTTGAACAACACATCTTGAAACCCCAGTCTAATATAAAATCTTTACCTGGGAGAGACAAGTGTAAGAATTGATGCTGATTTGAATCCAACAGATAGCCACACTAAATATTAATTTAATTTAGATTTTTCTTTTGTTCACTCACTTTGCATTTTGTAAATTGAAAACATTTACAAATTCAAATATATATTTTTGAAAGTGGTCTTACTTTACATAATTTTTCACACCTCTACAACTTTTGCACCTCTCCACCAAATTATTTGGACCAGTGCAGCAAGCAAGGTCCATAAAAGCATCAATGAGTGAGTTTGGGGTGGAGGAACTTGACTGGCCTGAACAGAGTCCTGACCTCAACCTGATAGAACACCTTTGGGATAAATTCGAGTAGAGGATGCGAGCCAGGCCTTCTTGCCCAACATCAGTACCTGACCTTCAATTCTGGGTTTCTCCACGGAGACACTGCGGGAATCCCAGGTCTTAGCTGAGGAGGTGTATACGGATGGCGGGAGCTCAGGCTGAACACGTCTGTCTCTTCTCACATTCCGACCACACCCCCCAAGTTAAACTTTTATAATGAAAAAACTTTTTTTCAGGTAAAATAAATGTGCATTTATAATGTTTTTACACTGGGGCCTGTAAAGCATTGCACCCACGATCCGCAGATGTGACCAAGCACATTGCTTATCAGCAGTAAAGATACAGTATATCGGATGACCAATCTGGCTATGATGTCTTGTATTAAGCTCCATGCCTTTAAGCAATCAGTTTTAACAAAACCATATATATGTAATATATAAAGTGGCAGTACTAGTCCATTACTGTAAATTAACTTACAATATAAACCATAAATAGTTTCCTGAAAACAGTGCATGTATGTAAAATTAAATTAATGTAGGATAGGACATTTTAAGAAGCAGCTTCCTGTCTTGCACTGAATTATATCTGATTACAGGAGAGGGTAAGCATGCAATAAAATCTTCATAAGAACAACCAGAGAAATTATGTGTATACTACATGGCAACAGTAACAATTGGCTCACCTAAAACTGGGCAACAGAGACTTATCACATTTATACACAGATGGCTGCCATGGAGCTAAAGTTTATGTTTTACCACTATAAAACTAACATATAGGAAAGCAAATCAATGCACACCAATATGATAACAGTATTCGAATAGTCAGATTACATCTTTTATGCATCTTAAAGATTTTCTACTCTGCTGAACTGTTTTTTTCTGAACAAATTGATATCCATATATCGCCTATACCATACATGACTCTATACATGGTCAACTCCTATCTTTTTTTGTTTCAACTTGCAATAAAAGTGTAGGAGGGTATGTGGCAGCTTGCTGATAATGTACAAAGAGCTCCTGCATGGCAATTCATTAGTAATAAAAGACCTGTAATATATAACTCAATAAAAAATCATGCTGGCACAAAAGAATTACATGGAAATAGTTCTTAATAAGTCCTAAAATGTTATTTGAGCGAATGTTAGTTAACATGGGGGAAACTGATATAAGTAGATATTAACTCATCTGTGTATTGCAGAGACCTCTTTAAAGGTCACCCAGTGCCCTATTGAGATAATGACAGACACAGTATGTTATTCAGAAAACAATGTTGATGGATGAACATGCTATAAGTGACTACATTTTTACTGCTTTAAAGACAGCAAGAAAATCACATTTCTAATAGCCCCTCATACCAATGAAATTATCTTTGGGATACCCAGGCTTCCCCAGTAATGTACGGGTGACTCCGCCCCCCTCTGACGCAAGGGAAAAGCCAGGCTTCCCCAGTGATTTACAGGTGACCCCGTCCCCCTCTGATGTAACGCAGGTTTCCGTTATATCAGAGGGGGCGGGGTCACCCGCACGTCACTGGGGAAGCCCGACTTCCCCCTTGCGTCAGAGGGGGCGGGGTCAGGTGACGGGTGGCCCGTTCCTCCTCAGCTAAGACCTGGGATTCCTGCAGTGTCTCCGTGGAGACAGGATGCGCTGCGCTGGACATCATCGGAAGAGATCAGCCATCGCTGGACCCCGGAGAAGAGATCACCCATCGCTGGATAGCAAGAGTGGATTACCACTGATGGACCCCCAAAGCACCCTCCCAATGTTGAGGGCATGTGGCCTGGTATGGTTCAGGAGGGGGGGCTCTCTCTCACCCCCCCCCTCTTTTCCTGCGGCCTGTCAGGTTGCGTGCTTGGATAAAGGGTCTGGTATGGATTTTTGGGTGGAACTCCACGCCGACGATTCATTATAGCCGTGAGTGCTTTTAACCACTTCAGCCCCGGACCAATTGGCAGCCAAAGGACCAGGCCCCTTTTTGTGATTCGGCACTGCGTCGCTTTAACTGACAATTGCGCGGTCGTGCGACATGGCTCCAAAACAAAATTGGTGTCCTTTTTTTCCCACAAATAGAGCTTTCTTTTGGTGGTATTTGATCGCCCCTGCGATTTTTATTTTTTGCGCTATAAACAAAAATAGAGCGACAATTTTGAAAACAATGCAATATTTTTTGCTTTTTGCTATAATAAATATCCCCCAAAAAATATATAAAAAAAAATTTTTTTTTCCTCAGTTTGGGCCGATACGTATTCTTCTACATATTTTTGGTAAAAAAAAATCGCAATTAGCGATTATTGATTGGTTTGCGCAAAAGTTATAGCGTTTACAAAATAGGGGATAGTTTTATAGCATTTTTATTAATATTTTTTTTTTACTAGTAATGGCGGCGATCAGCGATTTTTATTGTGACTGCGACATTATGGCGGACACATCGGAAATTTTTGACACATTTTTGGGACCATTGTCATTTATACAGCAATCAATGCTATTTAAATGCATTGATTCCTGTATAAATTACAGTTGTAGTGAAAGAGTTAACCACTAGGGGGAGGGGAGGGGTTATGGGCTCTGACGTGTGTGTGTTTTTTTACATTAGGGGGCGGGGCTGACGTCATTGATCGGCTTTCCCGATGACCGGGAACAGCCAATCAATGACAGGCAGAGTAGGAAGCGCGGGGAGAGGTTTGTTTACACATACCTCTCCCCGTTCTTCAGCTCATCCCTAATGGTGACATAGAGTCCGCTGGTCCCGCGGCCGGGGTCACGGAGCTCCCGACCGGGTTGCGAGGGCGCTGCTGGCGGCGTGCGCGCGACCCACGGGCAGGCATTTTAAGGGCCACGTACAGGTACGTGGTTTTGCCTGCCCGTGCCATTCTGCCGACGTATATCTGCAGGAGGCGGTCGGGAAGCAGTTAAAAGACTTTTTTTCCTGCAAAAATGTCACTTTGTGCAGGGACAGTTCTAAGCACAGGAAACATGCACCCCTTTACAGGCATACTATACACACCCCTCATGTACGAAATTTAAAGGAATATTACACTTTTCTTGTTTCACTTTAAGCATTATTAAAATCACTGCTCCTGAAAAAAATGCATTTTTTAAACGTTTTTTTTTTTTGCATTGATACATGTCCCCTGGGGCAGTACCCAGGTCCCCAAACACTTTTTATGACAATAACTTGCATATAAGCCTTTACAATTAGCACTTTAGATTTCTCCCATAGACTTTTACAGGGTGTTTGCGGCTTTTCAAATTTCCCGCGAACATCCCAAATTGTTCGCTGTTCGGTGAACAGGCAATGTTCGAGTCGAACATGAGTTCAACTCGAACTCGAAGCTCATCCCTAATGGTGACATAGAGCCCCTATGTATAAACAGAAAAGTCAGTGCTACTACCCATACCACACATAGATAGCAGAGCTCCCAGGTGCTCGATCAACAGTCGCTGGCTGAGTAGAGTAATGTGGAAAAAATTATCCGCACTCCGGTTGTTGCTCTTAAAATTTCTTCATTTTATTAAATAGCCACACTGGACAAACGCAGATTAAATCAGTTGACACGTTTCAGCTTATACGGCCTTAGTCATAACCACATTACAGACATAAAACTGAAATAAATAGTAGCTCTAAAGATCACAGGCTCCATCCATTAATTGTCATGATTGACCGCAGGCAATTAACCAAAAAAGAGAATAAGCTGCAATACATATAGGGTGATCCATGTGTATGCCACAAATTTTCACACACCTGGTAGTCATAATATGCACATGTATGTACACACACGCCTGCACACACACGTGCATATATTCATAAGAAAACGCACCATAAAATTCAAAAAACATTAAATAAAAAAGATGAAAATAATAATCTAGGTATGTGAAAAAGACCCCAGAACAGAGAAAAGAAAAGAGGGAAGAAAAAAGAGAGGAGGCTCTGGGGAGAGGCATTCTAATGTAAGTGCAAGTCCAGATCCCACCTCAGGTTTAATCCCCGAGGTGATCTAGTTTTTAATCTAACAATCCACCATGCTTCTCTCCCCAGTAGCCTTCTCTCCCTATCACTTCCTCAGGGTGAGGAAAACGAAACGAAATGAGGAAAGATCGACCTGATGACATTCTCTAAAGTGATGTGTTGCATTCAAAATATTTTTAGCATTTGGGTTATTGATGTCACAGTAATGTTCCCCAATACAGGCTTTCAAAGGACGTGCGGTACAACCTACATCTTGAAGGCTGCATGAAATACAGGTGATCAGGTAAATTACATAATTTGTGCCACAGTTGATGTATTGCTGTATAGTGAACTCTTCATCTGTAGCCTCTTGCTACCTATGCCTCACTGGGTTGGAGGCAGGAGGCAAATGACCCTGCTGACCCTGATAGAGCAGGAATTACTTCTCTATCCTCTGTCGGTGTGCCCCCAGTTAACAGTATATTAAAACATTGTCACTAGTAGGGATGAGCCGAACACCCCCGGGTTCGGTTCGAACCAGAACCTTCGAACGGACCGAAAGTTCGCGCGAATTTTCGAACCTATACGTTATAATGGACGCGAACGTTCGAAATCAAAAGTGCTAATTACAACGGCCAATATGCATGTTAATGTCATAAAACAGGTTTGGGGACCCGGGTCCTGCCCCAGGGGACATATATCAATGCAAAAAGAACTTTTAAAAACTAACGTTTTTTCGGGAGCAGTCATTTTAATGATGCATAAAGTGAAAAAAAAAAAGTGACATTTTCCTTTAAATATGGTACCTGGGGGGTGTCCAAAGTATGCCTGTGAAGTGGCATGTGTTTCCCGTGTTTAGAACTGTCCTTGCACAAAATGACATTTGTAAAGGAAAAAAAGAAGCCATTTAAAACCACTTGCGGCTTTAGGTTTGATCTTAAGTAGAATCTGAACAGGTACATTATGAAGTGTAGCTCCATCCCAAAAAAATCTATTTTTAAGCTTTTTGGAGAACATAGGGAGGGGTTATCACCCCTGTAACATTTGCTGTCTTTGCACATCTGTTCAGAACATGTCACCTCACTTTCCGTCCCAATGACAAATGTTTTTGGAAAAGTGGGGTTTTAATTGAAACAAGGATTGGTGATAAAGTATCAGTAGAGAGGAGATACCTTTTTCCCAAATTAAATCTAACAGGATAGAATTTCCCTTCCTAGGGGTAGATTTCCTCTCACTTCCTGTTTTCTCTTTCCATTTGCAAGTAGGAGTCGTTTGTAAGTTGGATGTTTGAAAGTAGGGGCCTGGCGTATATACTCTGCAGAAATTTGCCCTATTAGATGTTGGTGTAGCCACAAGACTGGTGGGCACAGGAATGGGCCCTGCTGTGAGTTAATAGATCAAGATTTGTAATTGCATGCACCTGTTGAACAGGGCAGAAAAATTGGGGGTGGTGGTGGTGGTGGTGGTGGACGGTTTTGCCACAAGACTGTAAGCTCTCACAGTTACTCTTGGTGGGCGCAGGAATGGGCCTGCTGTGAGTTATTAGATCAAGATTTGTAATTGCAAGCACCTGATGAACAGGGCAGAAAAATTGGGCCTTTGGCGGTGGTGGTGGACGGTGTTGCCACAAGACTGTAGGCCCTCATAGTTACTCTTGGTGGGCGCAGGAATGGGCCCTGCTGTGAACTATTAGATCAAGATTTGTAATTACCCGCCCCTGTTAAACAGGGGCTGAAAAATTGTGCCTTAGGCACTGGTGCTGGTGCCACAAACACTGCAACCCCTCACAGAGACTGTACTTGGAGCACAGCAGTCACACGTGTTGCGAAGCATTTTTTTAAAAAATTGTAAGTACACGCCCCTGTTAAACAGGGGCTGAAAAATTGTGCCTTAGGCACTGGTGCTGGTGCCACAACACTGCAACCCGGCCCTCACAGATACTGTACTTGGAGCACAGCAGTCACACGTGTTGCGAAGCATTTTTTTTAAAAAAAATGTAAGTACACGCCCCTGTTAAACAGGGGCTGAAAAATTGTGCCTTAGGCACTGGTGCTGGTGCCACAACACTGCAACCCGGCCCTCACAGAGACTGTACTTGGAGCACAGCAGTCACACGTGTTGCGAAGCATTTTTTTTAAAAATTGTAAGTACACGCCCCTGTTAAACAGGGGCTGAAAAATTGTGCCTTAGGCACTGGTGCTGGTGCCACAACACTGCAACACGGCCCTCACAGAGACTGTACTTGGAGCACAGCAGTCACACGTGTTGCGAAGCATTTTTTTAAAAAATTGTAAGTACACGCCCCTGTTAAACAGGGGCTGAAAAATTGTGCCTTAGGCACTGGTGCTGGTGCCACAACACTGCAACACGGCCCTCACAGAGACTGTACTTGGAGCACAGCAGTCACACGTGTTGCGAAGCATTTTTTTTTAAAAATTGTAAGTACACGCCCCTGTTAAACAGGGGCTGAAAAATTGTGCCTTAGGCACTGGTGTGGTGGCATGGATCATTGAGGAGGAGGAAGAGGATAGTCAGTGAACATAAGAGGACAGTCACTCAGCATCAGCATAGGCAGTCTTGAAGGGATGTGACATTAAAAATTATTCGGTTATATCCGCCTCAGGTGCCTGGTAGCTGGTGGTGATCCAAGACTGATTCATTTTGATGAATGTCAGTCGATCAACCGAGGCGGTGGACAGGCGCACCCTATGATCAGTCACAAATCCTCCAGCAGCACTGAATGTGCGTTCGGAAAGAACGCTGGAGGCAGGACAGGCCAGTAGCTCAATTGCATACTGTGCAAGCTCTGGCCAGTGATCCATCCTCAGGACCCAGTAAGCCAGAGGATTTTCGGTGGGAAAGGTGTCCAAGTCTGACCTTGCCCCAAGGTATTCCTGCACCATGTATATCAGACGCTGGCGATGGTTGCTGGAACCGATCATACCTTGGGGCTGCGGACTAAAAAATTGTCTGAACGCATCGGTCAGACGTCCACCTTCCCCACCGCTCCTTCTGCCACTGACCGAAGCCTCAGCAACTCGTCGCCCAGGACCAGGAGTTTGTAGCCTCCCAGTTTCTGGGAACGCGTTGCACAGACCTTTCTGCAAGGCCTCCCTGAGATGTCTCATCCTCTGCTCCCTCTGCGACAGCAAGATAAGGTCCGCAACCTTACCCTTGTACCGCGGATCAAGGAGAGTGGCCAGCCAGTAATGGTCCCTCTCCTTGATCCGAAGAACACGAGGATCCTTCCGCAGGCTTTGCAGGATCAGGGAGGCCATGCAGCGTAGGTTAGCTGAGGCATTCGGTCCGGAGTCTTCTGGGTCACTGAGGATGACATGATCGCCAGCCACCTCCTCCCAGCCACGTACAAGTCCACTGGCTTGTTGGGACTGTACATCATCCCTAAAAGACTGCTGCTGCTGATGCTGAGTGCCAGGCTCCACCTCCATGCTCACACAATCCTCCTCCTCCTCCTCCTCCTCCTCCTCCTCATCCTCTTCCTGTGTGATGGGTGGGACAGAAGGAACACTGTCCGGATAAAGGGGGCCTTGAGAGGCAAGGAAGTCCTCCTCTTCCTGCCTCTGTTCTGCCTCAAGTGCCCTGTCCATTATCCCACGCAGCGTATGCTCCAACAGGTGGACAAGAGGGACAGTGTCACTGATGCATGCACTGTCACTGCTCACCATCCTCGTGGCCTCCTCAAATGGTGAGAGGACAGTGCATGCATCCCTGATCATGCTCCACTGACGTGGGGAAAAAAAAAACAAGCTCCCCTGACCCTGTCCTGGTGCCGTAGTCGCAAAGGTACTCATTGATGGCCCTCTGCTGCGTGTGCAGTCGCTGCAGCATGGCCAACGTTGAGTTCCACCTGGTGGGCATGTCAGATATTAGGCGGTTCTTGGGCAGGTTCAGCTCCTTTTGCAGCTCAGTCAGCCGAGCACTGGCATTATAAGATCGGCGGAAATGCACACAGACTTTCCTGGCCTGCCTCAGGACATCCTGTAAGCCTGGGAACCTGCCCAAGAACCGCTGCACCACCAGGTTGAGGACGTGAGCCATGCAGGGCACATGGGTGAGCTGCCCCTGTCGCAGGGCGGAGAGGAGGTTGGTGCCATTGTCAGAAACGACCATTCCTGGCTTAAGCTGACGTGGCGTCAACCACCTCTCGGCCTGCCCCTGCAGAGCTGCCAGAACCTCTGGCCCAGTGTGGCTCCTGTCCCCCAAACACACCAGCGCAAGCACGGCATGGCATCTTTTTGCCTGCGTACTTGCGTAGCCCCTTGTACGCCTACGGAGCACCGCTGGTTCCAAGGACAGAGCACTGGAGGAAGAAGAAGAGGAGGGGGTGGAGGAGAGAGGTGTGTCACAACCAGTAGCAGTAGTCGCGTTTTGGAGGCGTGGTGGCGGGACAACCTCCAACACTACTGCACCTTGTCCTGCATCCCTCCCAGCTGCCAATAGAGTGACCCAATGGGCCGTGAAAGAAAGGTACCGTCCCTGTCCATGCCTGCTGGACCATGAGTCAGCGGTAATATGCACCTTACCGCTGACCGCCCTGTCCAGCGAGGCATGGACATTGCCCTCCACATGCCGGTAGAGAGACGGAATCGCCTTCCGCGAGAAAAAGTGGCGTTTGGGAACCTGCCACTGAGGAACCGCACATTGAACAAACTCACGGAAGGGGGCCGAGTCTACCAACTGAAAAGGCAGCAGTTGAAGTGCTAGCAATTTAGCAAGGCTAGCATTCAACCGCTGGGCATGTGGATGGCTGGGAGTGTACTTCTTTCTACGGTCCAGCAGCTGGGGCAGGGAAATTTGCCTGCTGCATTCGGACGTCGGTGTACTGCAAGTACTTGGTTGTGACACACCGAATTCTACACCTTCAGTCCTCTCAGAGCAGCTTTCAGAGAGGACTGAAGGTGTAGTGGGGATGGAGATCCAGCTGAGGAGGAGCAAGGAGAGGTCCGCTTAGTTCTTTGGTGTGGGTCTTTTATGTGTGCCTGCCAACGAGCTGCATGGCAGGTCGCCATATGTCTGGTCATGCTTGTCGTGCCCAAGCGGCTGATGTTTTGGCCACGCGAGATACGCTTGAGACAAATATTGCAAATAGCAGTGGTGCGATCTGCTGCACTCGTCTCAAAAAAGGCCCACACCAAAGAACTTTTCTGATAACGTGCAGAGGCAGCGCCCTGCACAGGCGGAGCTCTGCGGTGTTGTACAGTTGCTGTGCTGGCCTCTACCTGGCCTCCAGGGGGCATCCTGCCTCGTTGGACATGTGACGCCGCATCCTCCTCCTCCTCGTCCTCCTCCTCATCCTCTCTCCCTTGAGGCACCCACGTGGAGTCAGTGACCTCATCATCCCCTCCCTCTTCACCACTAGAGCAAACCTGGCAGTAAGCTGCAGCTGGTGGAACTGTACTGCCAGATTCCTCAAGCTGGGTATCGTCATCCGAGCCTTCGAATCGTTGGGCATCCTCCTGGAGCATGTACCCAACACTGTGCTCAAAGAGTTCGGGGGACTCCTCAGGAGGACATGGTGGGTCTAGGGAAGGGGTGGCTGATGATGCTCTGTCAGTACCCTGAGCCTGGGTGAGAGAGGATGAGGAGGATGAGGAGGGCTTGGTCATCCATTCTACCAAGCCTTCAGCATGATGCGGCTCCACATGTCCAGCTGCCGAAAACAAAGACGCGCGTGTCCCATGGCCACGTGCTGATGACGATGCACGACCACGTCCACGTCCACGGCCACGTCCACTAGAAACAGAGCCTGCCTGCCCTGTGTTCTTGGCTCTGCACGCTCTGCCTCCCCTTGGCGGTCTTCCAGCCATTGTAGTCGGTAGTCCTGTGGGTGCTGCTGAGAAGAAAAATATAGGAGCTCTGTGTGATGCCACTAACACACTAGAAGTCCTATGGGTGCTTCTGCAAAGAAAATAGAGGAGCTCTGTGTGATGCCACTAACACACTAGAAGTCCTATGGGTGCTTCTGCAAAGAAAATAGAGGAGCTCTGTGTGATGCCACTAACACACTAGAAGTCCTATGGGTGCTTCTGCAAAGAAAATAGAGGAGCTCTGTGTGATGCCACTAACACACTAGAAGTCCTGTGGGTGCTTATGCAAAGAAAATAGAGGAGCTCTGTGTGATGCCACTAACACACTAGAAGTCCTGTGGGTGCTTCTGCAAAGAAAATAGAGGAGCTCTGTGTGATGCCACTAACACACTAGAAGTCCTGTGGGTGCTGCTGAGAAGAATATATAGGAGCTCTGTGTGATGCCACTAACACACTAGAAGTCCTGTGGGTGCTTCTGCAAAGAAAATAGAGGAGCTCTGTGTGATGCCACTAACACACTAGAAGTCCTATGGGTGCTTCTGCAAAGAAAATAGAGGAGCTCTGTGTGATGCCACTAACACACTAGAAGTCCTATGGGTGCTTCTGCAAAGAAAATAGAGGAGCTCTGTGTGATGCCACTAACACACTAGAAGTCCTGTGGGTGCTTATGCAAAGAAAATAGAGGAGCTCTGTGTGATGCCACTAACACACTAGAAGTCCTGTGGGTGCTGCTGAGAAGAATATATAGGAGCTCTGTGTGATGCCACTAACACACTAGAAGTCCTGTGGGTGCTTATGCAAAGAAAATAGAGGAGCTCTGTGTGATGGGACTAACACACTTCAAGTCCTATAGGTGCTTCTGGGAAGAAAATATAGCTCTGTGTGTGTGATGGGACTAACACACTTCAAGTCCTATAGGTGCTTCTGGGAAGAAAATATAGCTGTGTGTGTGTAATGGGACTAAAACACTTCAAGTCCTATAGGTGCTTCTGGGAACAAAATATAGCTCTGTGTGTGTGATGGGACTAACACACTTCAAGTCCTATAGGTGCTTCTGGGAAGAAAATATAGCTCTGTGTGTGTAATGGGACTAACACACTTCAAGTCCTATAGGTGCTTCTGGGAAGAAAATATAGCTCTGTGTGTGTAATGGGACTAACACACTTCAAGTCCTATAGGTGCTTCTGGGAAGAAAATATAGCTCTGTGTGTGTAATGGGACTAACACACTTCAAGTCCTATAGGTGCTTCTGGGAAGAAAATATAGCTCTGTGTGTGTGATGGGACTAACACACTTCAAGTCCTATAGGTGCTTCTGGGAAGAAAATATAGCTCTGTGTGTGTAATGGGACTAACACACTTCAAGTCCTATAGGTGCTTCTGGGAAGAAAATATAGCTCTGTGTGTGTAATGGGACTAACACACTTCAAGTCCTATAGGTGCTTCTGGGAAGAAAATATAGCTCTGTGTGTGTAATGGGACTAACACACTTCAAGTCCTATAGGTGCTTCTGGGAAGAAAATATAGCTCTGTGTGTGTGATGGGACTAACACACTTCAAGTCCTATAGGTGCTTCTGGGAAGAAAATATAGCTCTGTGTGTGTAATGGGACTAACACACTTCAAGTCCTATAGGTGCTTCTGGGAAGAAAATATAGCTCTGTGTGTGTAATGGGACTAACACACTTCAAGTCCTATAGGTGCTTCTGGGAAGAAAATATAGCTCTGTGTGTGTAATGGGACTAACACACTTCAAGTCCTATAGGTGCTTCTGGGAAGAAAATATAGCTCTGTGTGTGTGATGGGACTAACACACTTCAAGTCCTATAGGTGCTTCTGGGAAGAAAATATAGCTCTGTGTGTGTAATGGGACTAACACACTTCAAGTCCTATAGGTGCTTCTGGGAACAAAATATAGCTCTGTGTGTGTGATGGGACTAACACACTTCAAGTCCTATAGGTGCTTCTGGGAAGAAAATATAGCTCTGTGTGTGTAATGGGACTAACACACTTCAAGTCCTATAGGTGCTTCTGGGAACAAAATATAGCTCTGTGTGTGTGATGGGACTAACACACTTCAAGTCCTATAGGTGCTTCTGGGAAGAAAATATAGCTCTGTGTGTGTAATGGGACTAACACACTTCAAGTCCTATAGGTGCTTCTGGGAACAAAATATAGCTCTGTGTGTGTAATGGGACTAACACACTTCAAGTCCTATAGGTGCTTCTGGGAACAAAATATAGCTCTGTGTGTGTAATGGGACTAACACACTTCAAGTCCTATAGGTGCTTCTGGGAAGAAAATATAGCTCTGTGTGTGTGATGGGACTAACACACTTCAAGTCCTATAGGTGCTTCTGGGAAGAAAATATAGCTCTGTGTGTGTAATGGGACTAACACACTTCAAGTCCTATAGGTGCTTCTGGGAAGAAAATATAGCTCTGTGTGTGTAATGGGACTAACACACTTCAAGTCCTATAGGTGCTTCTGGGAAGAAAATATAGCTCTGTGTGTGTAATGGGACTAACACACTTCAAGTCCTATAGGTGCTTCTGGGAAGAAAAATATAGCTCTGTGTGTGTGATGGGACTAACACACTTCAAGTCCTATAGGTGCTTCTGGGAAGAAAATATAGCTCTGTGTGTGTAATGGGACTAACACACTTCAAGTCCTATAGGTGCTTCTGGGAAGAAAATATAGCTCTGTGTGTGTAATGGGACTAACACACTTCAAGTCCTATAGGTGCTTCTGGGAAGAAAATATAGCTCTGTGTGTGTAATGGGACTAACACACTTCAAGTCCTATAGGTGCTTCTGGGAAGAAAATATAGCTCTGTGTGTGTGATGGGACTAACACACTTCAAGTCCTATAGGTGCTTCTGGGAAGAAAATATAGCTCTGTGTGTGTAATGGGACTAACACACTTCAAGTCCTATAGGTGCTTCTGGGAACAAAATATAGCTCTGTGTGTGTGATGGGACTAACACACTTCAAGTCCTATAGGTGCTTCTGGGAAGAAAATATAGCTCTGTGTGTGTAATGGGACTAACACACTTCAAGTCCTATAGGTGCTTCTGGGAACAAAATATAGCTCTGTGTGTGTGATGGGACTAACACACTTCAAGTCCTATAGGTGCTTCTGGGAAGAAAATATAGCTCTGTGTGTGTAATGGGACTAACACACTTCAAGTCCTATAGGTGCTTCTGGGAACAAAATATAGCTCTGTGTGTGTAATGGGACTAACACACTTCAAGTCCTATAGGTGCTTCTGGGAACAAAATATAGCTCTGTGTGTGTAATGGGACTAACACACTTCAAGTCCTATAGGTGCTTCTGGGAACAAAGTATAGCTCTTTGTGTGTAATGGGACTAACACACTTCAAGTCCTATAGGTGCTTCTGGGAAGAAAAATATAGCTCTGTGTGTGTGATGGGACTAACACACTTCAAGTCCTATAGGTGCTTCTGGGAACAAAATATAGCTCTGTGTGTGTGATGGGACTAACACACTTCAAGTCCTATAGGTGCTTCTGGGAAGAAAATATAGCTCTGTGTGTGTAATGGGACTAACACACTTCAAGTCCTATAGGTGCTTCTGGGAAGAAAATATAGCTCTGTGTGTGTAATGGGACTAACACACTTCAAGTCCTATAGGTGCTTCTGGGAAGAAAATATAGCTCTGTGTGTGTGATGGGACTAACACACTTCAAGTCCTATAGGTGCTTCTGGGAAGAAAATATAGCTCTGTGTGTGTAATGGGACTAACACACTTCAAGTCCTATAGGTGCTTCTGGGAACAAAATATAGCTCTGTGTGTGTGATGGGACTAACACACTTCAAGTCCTATAGGTGCTTCTGGGAAGAAAATATAGCTCTGTGTGTGTAATGGGACTAACACACTTCAAGTCCTATAGGTGCTTCTGGGAAGAAAATATAGCTCTGTGTGTGTGATGGGACTAACACACTTCAAGTCCTATAGGTGCTTCTGGGAAGAAAATATAGCTCTGTGTGTGTAATGGGACTAACACACTTCAAGTCCTATAGGTGCTTCTGGGAACAAAATATAGCTCTGTGTGTGTGATGGGACTAACACACTTCAAGTCCTATAGGTGCTTCTGGGAACAAAATATAGCTCTGTGTGTGTAATGGGACTAACACACTTCAAGTCCTATAGGTGCTTCTGGGAACAAAATATAGCTCTGTGTGTGTGATGGGACTAACACACTTCAAGTCCTATAGGTGCTTCTGGGAACAAAATATAGCTCTGTGTGTGTAATGGGACTAACACACTTCAAGTCCTATAGGTGCTTCTGGGAACAAAATATAGCTCTGTGTGTGTAATGGGACTAACACACTTCAAGTCCTATAGGTGCTTCTGGGAACAAAGTATAGCTCTTTGTGTGTAATGGGACTAACACACTTCAAGTCCTATAGGTGCTTCTGGGAAGAAAATATAGCTCTGTGTGTGTAATGGGACTAACACACTTCAAGTCCTATAGGTGCCTCTGGGAACAAAATATAGGAGCTCTGCCTGCCTGCCACGAACACACTACAAGTCCTATAGGTGCTTCTGGTAACAAAATATAGGAGCTCTGCCTGCCTGCCACTAACACACTACAAGTCCTATAGGTGCCTCTGGTAACAAAATATAGGAGCTCTGCCTGCCTGCCACGAACACACTACAAGTCCTATAGGTGCTTCTGGTAACAAAATATAGGAGCTCTGCCTGCCTGCCACTAACACACTACAAGTCCTATAGGTGCTTCTGGTAACAAAATATAGGAGCTCTGCCTGCCTGCCACGAACACACTACAAGTCCTATAGGTGCTTCTGGTAACAAAATATAGGAGCTCTGCCTGCCTGCCACTAACACACTACAAGTCCTATAGGTGCTTCTGGTAACAAAATATAGGAGCTCTGCCTGCCTGCCACGAACACACTACAAGTCCTATAGGTGCTTCTGGTAACAAAATATAGGAGCTCTGCCTGCCTGCCACGAACACACTACAAGTCCTATAGGTGCTTCTGGTAACAAAATATAGGAGCTCTGCCTGCCTGCCACGAGCACACTACAAGCCCCTCTTTGTCAATCAATCTTTGTAACTGAATCTATCTAACTCAATCTCTGCAAGTGAATCTCTCTAACTATCTAAATGCAGCAGAGTGTCACAGAAACAGCCTGCTCAATCTGCGCCGGAACAGCATGTGACCGGCGCAGACGGCGTGGCGGCGTTTTATAGGGGGGGGGCGTGTACTACAGCCCCTGAGCTGTAATTGGCTACAGGCGTCCTGCCTGTAGCCAATTATGGCTCTTCGAGTTTCCGGGGCTGTGATTGGCCAAGCATGCGGGGTCACAGTGCATGCTTGGCCAATCATCAGCCAGCAATGCACTGCGTCGGCCGCGCCGGCCGCAATGCATTGCGGGGCCGCTCGCAACACACGAACGTGATGCGAGCGGCCAAAATAGTTCTGGGCTCGCCGAGCGAGCGAACGCCCGGTGCTCGATGCGAACGTGGGTTCGCATCGAGCACCGGGCCCATCCTTAGTCACTAGGCAACATGCAAAAGAAGAGCTGGAAGCAAAGATGGAAACTGCTGAAGCAGACACTTTCTTGTTTACAAATTCTTTTATTGAAAATATCCTATAAAGAAGAATTTCCAGATTGGACAGACAATGTTTACATCAATTCTAATGTAAAATAGATGCGTAACAAATCCATCACAAGTGCAAAGCAAATGTTGATTACAAAAAAAACAAGACAAGTACGAGTCACATAAGCAATTTGCTATGTATAATCAAAGTCAAACAGACAATAATGATAACTGCGAAAGGCATATATGCAAAGATAATATGTAGAAGTATTACTGCATATAGAATTTCTGTAAAATGAGGGAATGCAAATATATCAGGTGAGATGAATGCACATTAGTTTAAAAAAAAATCTTTAATAATAACACCAGTAATCCCACTTCCTATTAAAGTTGTAGTAAAGGCGTTTTTTTTAATTATACCTACAGGGAAGCCTATAATAAAGCTTACCTGTAGGTGCAGTAAATATCTCCTAAACGTGCACTGTTTAGGCGATATTTACTTAAGCATGCGCACTGCACTCTCAATGCATCCATAGAGAGAGCTGTGCCATGGCCATGACGACGGCTGCCCGCGAACCCGGAAGGAAGACCAGGTGAAGATAGAAGCCCTGTTACAGGTGACAGCGTGCTGCTGGAGTGCTTCGTTTTCAGGCAAGTCTTTCATAATATGCTGGTATGCTATGCATACCAGCACATTATGACATTAATTTGCAGGAAGAAGATTTTTTTTTTATTTTTTTGTGGTTTAGTACTGCTTTAAAGGTTGACATTGTATCATACGTTGTATGGTGAATCTTCATGAAATGAATAAACTCTATTTGATCTAAAACCCGTGACCAAGGGGCAGGAGAGATATGCCAGTTAAGGGCTACAACAAATTAAACTGTGCTACATAGTTTTAAACATTTTTTTTTAATCTTGCTTTTTTTATTGGCACTAACAAAAAAATTAACAAATAATACAAATAAAAACAAAAATATTAAAATTATTATTATTATTATCATAAAGAATTTATATAGTGCCAACAGTTTATGCAGCACTTTACAACATGATGGCAGACAGTACAATTACAATACAGTTCACTACAGTAGGAATCTGAGGGCCCTGTTCATTGGAGCTTACAATTTAAGATATCAATGGTTAATAAATTAGAAATGAATAAAAATAAAATCATCAGGAAAAAAACAGTTGAAGGGAGAACTGGAAAATGGAGTTAATTAGGGCTTAATAGGCCAAACTAAGAGTTAATTAGGGGTTTCTGTTAAAATGTAACTTTTTTTTTACTCCTCAGGGTGCCTTAACTGGTATAATCTGCAGATTAAAGCTCTGAATGAAACAGAGTAGATACAAAAGTGACAATGTTTGCCATCTGAACAGTGTTAATAAACATTGAGTCAAACAGCCTTTCAGCGATAGTGGGACGACGTCATATGATGTTGTCCCAGAATGTGAGAACCACCTTGCGCTCATCAATTGACAATACGGCGGGCGGGATGTGGATAAAGGGATTTTTGGATGTACAAATCTGTGCACATAGGCAGGGCACGGAAATTACATCAGCACTGCAATTCAAAGAACTCAAGCATATTTTGTTAATGTATGTTAATGTAGATGTAAACCTAACCACTAAAAATCTGAAATTATCACTTGGCAAGTGATATTTTTGCTTTAATAGTTAGCTGTCATGAAAATAACAGCTGGTGTATCTGATATAAAGGTTCTTGCTTGGACACTTTGTGCTATGTGGTGACAATGCTCTGCCGCTATCTCCCACAATTTCCTCCCCCAAAGGAAACTATAGGAAACATTTCTTGGTCATATTCCATTATTGCCACCATTTAAAAAAGGGCCTGTGAAAATGTTTTTATTGCAGCCAGCAACAATTATAAAATATACTATGTAAAAAAACAAAAACAAAACATGCAGCCTGTTATCACCGTAGTGCATATGGACAGGGAAAGAATGTAAAGAGGCTGTGGGACATCAGAAGAATTAGGATATAACAAAGGATTAATAAGGTAACTCCCCATTATATGCTAATCTCTCACTATTATTATTATTATTATTATTATTATACAGGATTTATATAGTACCAACAGGTTAGACAGTGGTTTGCAATATAAAAGGGAGACAGTACAGTTACAATACAATAAAATACAAGAGGGTTAAGAGGGCCCTGCTTGTAAGAGCTTACAATCTAATAGGGTGGGGCAAGTGGTACAAAAGGTTGTAACTGTGGGGAATGAGCTGATGAAAGTGGTAAAAAATTAGATGGCGGCACGATAGGCTTCCCTGGAGAAATGAGTTTTCAGGAATCATAACAATTATAACAAAGCCCCTTATATTGGCCCTTTTAAGCCAGGTGACGTAGGCTCGAAGGTCATTATTGTTAAAAAGAATTTTTTATGGCGAATATCTTGAACACTTTTAAAATAATTTAGTGACAAACTTAAATCTCATTCCTACACAATAGTTACATTTTATAAATACATGATTCATGTTTTTTTAATGAACTCATACAGTAACTGCATTACCACTTGTGCTCTGGAAGGTTTTACCCTCTTCCTGACCAGGCCATTTTTTGAGATACGGCACAGCGTTACTTTAATGCCCCGTACACACGGTCGGAAATTTCGACCACAAAATCCGTCGGATTTTTTCTGACGGATTTTGTCCGAGACTGGTGTTGCATACACGCGGTCGGACAAAGTTGTTGGAAAATCAATTCTGAACGTGGTGACTTCATTGCGTACGATGGAACTACGTAGAGGCTAGTAGCCAATAGCTTTGGTCTTGTAATGTGATCTGAACATGTGCGGCACTTTGTCCGTCGGAATTCGCTACACACGATCGGAAAAAGTCCGATCGGACTTTGTTGTCGGAAAATTTGAGAATTTCCGACGGAAAAAGTCAGATGGAGCCGGATTTTCAGACAACATGGTCCGATAGGACATTTTCCGTCGGAAATTCCGACCGTGTGTACGGGGCATTACTATCAACTGCGCGGTTGTACGACACTGTACCCAAATAAAAATATGTGTCCCTTTTTTCCCCACAAATAAAGCTTTCTTTTGGTGGTATTTGATCACCTCTGTGTTTTTATTTGCACTATAAAATAAAAAAAAAAACAACCATTTTGAAAAAAAAAACAAAAAACAATATTTTTTACTTTCTGCTATAAAACATACCCAATAAATTTTTTTTAAAATCAAAGTCCTTCATCAATTCAGGCCAATATGTATTCTGCTACATATTTTTGGTAAAAAAATCCAAATAAGCGTATATTGATTGGTTTGCGCAAAAGTTTTAGCGTCTACACACTATGGGATATTTTTATTTATTTATTTTTACTAGTAATGGCGGAGATCAGTGACTTATAGCAGGACTGTGATATTGCGGCAGACAAATCGGACACCTGACTGACACTTTTGACACTTTTTGGGGATCAGTGAAACTAATACAGTGATCCGTGCTAAAAACATATGCACAGTCACTGTACTAATGGCACTGGCTGGGAAGGGGTTAACATCGGGGGCAATCAAAGAGTTAACCCTGTGCCTAGGTTGTGCTTACTGTGGAGGAGGTGCTTTGACTAGGGGAAGGCAAAAATCTGTGTTCCTGCTTAGCAGAAACACAGGATCAGTGCTTTTTCTTCTGACAGATCGACAATCTTCCTTGTTTAGGAGTACTTGAAATCGGTCCTAAAAAAGTAGTATTGGCGCAACCCTAGTGGTTCTAAAGGCAGAAGGTTTTTTTACTTGAATACAAGCACCCCCCCCCCCCCCAAATATGTGTGCATGACAGCAGTTGCTCTCTCCTTCATTGGACAAGAAGGCAGTAATGGGATCCATTGGTTCCTGCTGCTGTTAATCACAGCCAGTGTCAAAGCCTAGATCTGATCACAAGGTGTGTCTGGCAACAACTCTTCCTGATCAGCCTCCGGAGATGCTGCACAGTTGCCTTGTACCTTGGTTTTCATGAACCTTGAACACTTTTCTTCTCCCATGAACTTCTTGATTTAAGCCATGTCTCTGCACTTCCTGTTGGCCAGATTATTGTGCTCTCTCAAGCCAATATCTCAATCTTGTCTCTTCTGCTGCCATCTGTACCATTCTTTTACCGATCTTTGGCTTGTTCCTCGATTACACTGCTGCTTAATCCCAACTTGCAGCCATTCATTACCAAACTGTGGCTTGTTTACTGACTACGCTTCTGCTTATCTCTATCTGCTTTATCTGTAACTGGACCCTGGCTTACTCAACACCTGGTGGGGCAATCCTGAGGACCACGACCTGGTACTAACATGCAGCAAAACCCATCTCCACCATCAGGAGCTCTGGTCAATACTGGTTAATACTTAGACCCTGCACCTCAGATGAGCCTGCATCATCCACCAGGGTGATCTGTTTGTATGCCTCTCCTGCTTGTCGGTGGGTGCTGCTCTACTGCTATGGATACTGGCCTCTGAGCCTGGCCTCTGAGCCATTGAGGAGAGAGTAGGGGGCGGGGCTGAGGCACGCTCTGTGTGTCAATGGAGCATTCGCCAGGGGGGTGGGACCACGAGCGCCGACAGGGGACCACAGAAGAGGATGATTGAGGCTGCTCTGTGCAAAATTACATTAATGAGCGGAAGCTCAACCAATCCTTGGGACAGACTCTGTCTGAGATTGTTCAGAAAGGCTTTCAGTCACAAGGTTTTTCCTTAGAAACACCACATATATAAAAAAAATCCTAGTTATGTTGTGTGGATGGGAACGCACAATAAAAAAAAGTGGGGTTTTCTCAAAATTGACTAACAACACAGTATAAATAGCGAGGTGGGATAATCAATGGTCTGGGGGGGACATACCCATACGCCCCTCCATTCTTGTAGCTCATGCACTGCCTCAAGGTCACAGAGCGGTGTGTCCATCAGACCAATCACAGCGATCACAGTAGCAATAGTAAACAAAGGCTTTCATTCATGGCGTCCTTGTTTACTACTGTGATTGCGGTTATTGGCTAATGAAATTGGCCCTGTACCATGTGATCACTAGAGATGTGCATGATGGAACTATTTGTTTTGTTTCATATTTTTTCACTAAGTTAATGATTACGTTTTGCCCTATTCTTAATGTTAGGATGATTTGTGATGATCAGAGCTTTGATAGACTAGCTAATTATAAGAAGAGATAAGATAGTACATATTATTTAAGTATGGGGATTGGGGAATCCAAAAAAACACCCCCATTTATTTAAATTTGAATCAATATAATTCTAGGAAGATGGCTATATTTGTTCTATTTTATTATATTCTATTTTCATTACTGTTCTATTCTATTCTTTTATTTTCTAATTTACTAATCTATTCTGTTTCTTTCCATTCTTTTCTATTCTATTCTTTTTTTCTATTTTATTCAGATTTTTTTCCAATTCTATTGTAGTCTTTTTATTTTCTATTATAGTCTATTCTGTTCTGCTCTATTTTATTCTATTTTATTCTTTTCTTTTCTATTCTGTTCTATTCTATTATTTTCAATTCAATTTTATTTATTTCTATTCTGTTTTATTCTATTTATATTATATTCTATAAATCAGCAGTAGGAATCATCTTTTTTTTCACCTTTATACCTTACTGTATTTATTGCAATTTTCAAATTCAAGTGTTTTTTCAAATTCGAATTTGGATAATTCGTTATTTGGTTACATTATTTTGTTTTGTCATAATTTATTTCAAATTCGTTGAAATTTGTTACTATTTGTGATTCAGAAATTCGGATACATCTGAATATACAAATAACAACATTTTGTCTGAATTTCAATTTGTAATGAAACAAATCGCACATGTCTAGTGATCACTGTGATTGATCACATTAGTAAACAAAGACTGAATGAATGCTGTATTTGAACAGTGTTAGGGAATTGATTGCTTATTGTCATATCATCATGACAGTTGTAAGAAATCACAGTATAAAAAAAACAAAAAAAAAAAATTATTACCCCCCAGAGCAGTACAGTGTCACCATTCACCGCCACACAGTCCCAGTTTGTCCCTGATCACAGCCACACCAGTCCCTGTGTCCCTGGTCCCTGCCACAACATTCACAGTGTCCCTTTTCACTGCCATACTAGTCACAGTGTCCGTAATTTCCACCAAACCAGTTTCAGTGTTCCTGATGACCACCACACCAGTCACAGTGTTTCTAATCACCACATCCATCATAGTGTCACCACATGGACTTGTTCACATGTGTGATGCTCTCTGAAGAGTGATCCATGTTCACATTGCTTCTCAGAGAGCATCTGACAGCTGATAAGGAAGTGCTGAATCACCTCCTCACCATCTGTCTTAACCCCTTGGACCCTGCACAATGTACCCATTCAGTTGAATAGGTTGCAGTTGGCGGGCTTACAGGGGGTATAATTCTTACCACGGCTCCAAAGCATCGCAGTCACGCCATGTGTACACTTCGAGCCTCTGCACCTGTAGCTAAATGGTGTAGTTGTTGAGAGGCAGTAAAACACTGGATCAACCGTGAGGTTTTACTGCCCCCCCCAACCTCACGCGTGCATAACCCCTAATAGTGCAGCCAGAGCAGTGTAGCTAGAATCAGTGTTCCCGATTGCTATCACACAAGACCAGTGTAGCCAGCAACTTTTTTCCTGATCATCGCTACACCAGTTTCAGTGTAACTAGACCAGTATAAGTCGTTGAAAGTGTCTCTGATTGTTGCAACACCAGTTCCAGTGTCACCAGGCTGGTGTAAGTCAGCAACAGGGTTCCTAATTGCTCTTATACTAGGTCCCAGTATCACTAGACCAGTAAAACACAGCAACAGTGTTACTGCCAACAGTGTTACCTGCCATAGCATGTTTATTAACCACATTTCTGCCTCCTGCCTGGACCCACCCTTTGCCTGTTTGCTGACCATGTTTCTGCCTGCCTCTTGAACTGACCCATCTGCACGTCTGACTGAGTACGTTCCTGTGAGTCACAAGTCCCAGCCATCTCCTGCGGAAAACTTCACCACTTCAACTGGAACCCCTTTTCTCTTCCCTGGCACTCCTGGGGCCAGCCATGTACCAGTAGGCTAGGCTTGCTTGGCTTATAAGAATGACAATTGCTATAGGTGAAGCTACACTATGCTATATTATTCCCTTACCACTCATACAGCAGTGACCATTACAGTGCACTGGTCTTGATACAATTGGTTAATTCGTGTGATACATAGAATCTGGTGCAGATATGCACAGTTACTAGACATGTGCAGGACGAAAACATTTGTTTAGTTTTGTTTCGATTCATTATTTAACTAAATTAGTTTAGTTAAATTCGTTGCATTCGTTACATTCGTTTTCGGGATTCGTTTCGTATTTGAATTTGAAAGAAAATTCGGCCGAATTAAAAAAAAATCTACCGCATTCGAAAAAAATAGACCGAATTCTAAAAAAAAACTATCAAATTCGAAATGATTCGACCACATTCAAAAAAATTTGAATGAATTTTGAAAAAGTAAACTATATATAACCATTTTCCGAAATTCGTATAGAATGAAATCGAATTTGAATAGAAAAGATTAGAATAGAAAACCAAGAACAGAAAAAAATATTATATATATAACATATATATATATAACATCTTATGAAATTCTAAAAGATTAGAATAGAGTAGAAAAGAATAGGCTAGAAAAACAATAGAACAGAATAGAATAAAATATCATATATATATGATATATTTTATTCTATTCTGTTCTATTGTTTTTCTTGTCTATTCTTTTCTATTATTTTCTATTCTAAGCTTTTATATTCAAATTCAAATTCATTCTATGCGAAATTTGAATTTCAGAAGCCACCTTCTGAAATTCAAATTTCGTATAGAATGAATTTGAATAGAAAAGTTTAGAATAGAATAGAAAAGAATAACATAAAACAATGGAACAGAATAGAAAAAAATATGATATATATAACATCTTCCGAAATTTGAATTTCGTATAGACTGAAATCAAATTTGAAAAGAAAAGATTAGAATAGAATATAGAAATTAATAGAAAGGAATAGCATACTAAAACAATAGAATATATATATTATATTTTATTTCATTCTTTTCTATTGTTTTTCTAGTCTATTCTTTTCTATTATTTTCTAGTCTAATCTTTTCTATTCTAATTCAATTCAAAATAATTCTTCCAAAATTTGAATTTCATATAGAATGAATTTGAATAGAAAAGATTAGAATAGAAAAAAACAATAGAAAATAATTATATATATATATATATATATATATATATATATATATATATATATATATATATATATATAACCATCTTCTGAAATTGGAATGAATGAATTTGTATAGAAAAGATTAGATAAGAATGGAAAATAATAGAAAAGAATAGAGTAGAAAAACAATAGAGCAGAATGTATATATATATATATACATCTTCCAAAATTCTAATTTCGTATACAATGAATTTGAATAGAAAAGATTAGAACAGAGTAGAAAAGAATAGACTAGAAAAACAATAGAACAGAATAGAATATAATATAATATATATATTATATTTTATTTCTATTCTGTTCTATTGTTTTTTGTTTTTCTTGTCTATTATTTTCTATTCTAAGCTTTTATATTCAAAATTAGAATTCTTTCTATGTGAAATTCGAATTTAAAAAGCCATCTTTCGAAATTCTAATTTCGTATAGAATGAATTTGAATAGAAAAGTTTAGAATAGAATAGAAAAGAATAATATACAAAAACAATGTAACAGAATAGAAAAAAATGTGATATAAATTATATATATATATAACATCTTCCGAAATTTGAATTTCGTATAGACTGAAATCAAATTAGAACAGAATAGAAAAAAATATATATATATAATATATATTATTTTTTTCTGTTCTGTTTTATTGTTTTTTTATACTAATTCTTTTCTATTCTATCCTAATCTTTTCTATTCGAATTCAATTTCATTCTATATGAATTTCAAATTTCGGAAGATGTTTTATATATATATATATATATTGTTCTATTCTGTTCTATTGTTTTTCTAGTCTATTATTTTCTATTCAAATCTTTTCTATTCAAATTCATTCTATACGAAATTCGAACTTCAGAAGCCATCTTCCGAAATTCAAATTTTGTATAGAATGAATTTGAATTTGAATAGAAAAGATTAGAATAGAATAGAAAATAATAGACCAGAATAGCACAGAAAAACAATAGAACAGAATAAAAAAAATATTGTTTTTCTATGCTATTCTTTTCTATTATTTTCTTTTCTATTCTATTCTAATCTTTTCTATTTGAATTCAAATTCATTCTATACGAAATTTGAATTTGAATAGAAAAGATTTGAATAGAAAATAATAGAAAAGAATAGACTAGAAAAACAATAGAACAAAATAGGATAAAATATAATATATATTATATTTTATTCTATTGTGTTCTATTGTTTTTCTAGTTTATTCTTTTCTATTATTTTCTATTCTATTCTAATCTTTTCTATTCTAATGTGGTAGAATTTTTTCGAATTTGATATTTTTTGTAATCCGGTAGATTTTTTTCGAATTTGATCAAATGTTTCAAATTTGATAGACTTTTTTCGAATTCGGTCAGAGTTTTTCGAATTTGAAACTAATCTAGTCTAATCTTTTCTATCCAAATTCGATTTCATTCTATAAGAAATTCTTATTTCGTATAGAATGAATTCAAATTTGAATAGAAAAGATTAGAATAGAATAGAAAAAAAGAGAAAAGAAAAACAATAGAACAGAATAGAATAAAATATAATATATATTATATTTTATTCTATTCTGTTCTATTGTTTTTCTATTCTTTTCTATTTTAGTTTCCATTGTTTTGAATTATATTCCAATCTAGTCTCGAATTCGAATTTATACTATTCGGAATTCGAAATTTCGGAAGACGATCATGTTCTATTTTATTACATTCTATTCTATTATTTACTATTCTTTTATTTTTATTCTATTGCATTTTTGTTTTATATTCTATTTTATTGTCTTTTTTTAGAAAATCGATTTCTATTTTTTCAAATTTGTTTTCAAATTCGATTTGAATTTGTTTTCGAATTTGATACAAACTTAGTTTGCTTTTTTTCGATTTGAATTGTTATTTCGGATTCGTTTAAATTTGTTACTTTTGTCATTTGGAAATTCAGATGTATATGATAATAATGAAAAATCTGTCCGAATTTCGAAGAGGCTGTGAAGGAGAGTTGGAGGAGACCTGTAAAGGAAGGAGCAGAGTCCTGTTGAGAGAATATATGCCTATATGTTCTTTAGCTCTGGTGAGTGCATCCCTATAGGGGAACCTAAAACACGTGGTGGAGTGTGCTGGTGGATGGACTGATCAGATCACATCATATTGGATATTGAACTGTCATCTTTCCCACACTGCTTTGGATAGCGCTGAACTGTTTTATCAAATGAATTAACCTTTTATTGATACTCTATTGATATTAATATTAATTAATTTATTTATTTGATATATACATTTTATTCATTCATTTATCCGGATATTAATTTATAACTATATTTATCCACCATTACATCAGTTTTTATTCTCTGATTATTAAGCGCTGCTACAGTATTTTAATGAGTTCTAATTTTATTACTTGTTATTTTATTGTATTTATATACGTTTATTTCTTTATGTGTTTTCTAAAAAGTCTTCAAAAGACTCACATGCCTCTTAAAAATAACTTAAAGTGTTTACTCTCCAAAATGTGGTCATTTTGTCGGTGTTTCTACTGTTCTGGTATTCCAGGGCCTCCAAAAATGTAATAGGTAGTTAGGAAATAGGATGTCTAATGTATGCCCCAAGAAAGTCTGAAGGTGTACCTTGGATTATGGGCCTCTCTGTGGTTAGGCTGTGAAAATGTTCATATATGTGGTATCGCCACACTTGGAAGGAGTAGCTGGATGTGTTTGGGGTGTAATTCTAAGTATGCCTCTGATGTGTGTTAGAAAAATCGTATTAATTGACAACTTTGTGTAAAAAAAAAAAAAGGTACATTTTCATTTTCATTCTGCATTTTCCAAAAACTTGTAGCTAAAAATAGTCTTTAAAAGACTCATCATGCCTCCTAGAAAATACCTCTGGGGTTTATTTGCTTTCCAAAATGTGGTCATTTTGTGGGTCTTTCCACTGTCCTGGTGCTCCAAGGCCTCCAAAAATGTGATAGGTAGTGAGGAAATTAGAGGTGCTAAAGGTGCTCCTTAGATTTCGGGCCCTTCTATGTAGCTAGGCTGTGAAAAAGTCACACACATGTGGTATCACCATACTTCAAAGGAGTAGCAGAATGTGTTTGGTGGTATAATTCTAAGTATGCTTATGATGTGTGTTAGAAATATCTTAATAAATTACAACTTTGTGTAAAAAAATCAATTTTCATTTTCTTTTCTGTATTTTCCAAAAACTTGGTGACAAAAAATTACATTTCTAAATGAATCACTATGCCTTTCAGAAAATACCTTGGTGTGTTTCCTTACCAAAAAGTTGTCATTTTGTAGGTGTCTCTCCTGACCTGGCACTTTATTGACTTATAAAATATGATAGGTAGTCATGAAATCAGACACATAATTTAGGTTCCATGAAAGCCTAAATGTGCTTTTTGGCTCTTTGGATAGATCTAGGCTATGAAAACGACATACTCATGATGCATAGCAGAATGTGTTTCTGGGTGTAATTGTAAGTATGCCTATGCTGCGTGTGAGAAATAACTTGCTAAAATTACTGTGGAAAAAAAAATTATTTAATTTTATCATATTCCAAAATAATTTGACCAAAAATTACAACTTCAAAAACCTCACCATACCTCTTACTAAATTCCTTGGACCTTCCAAAAGGGGTAATTCGGGGGATATTTGTACTGTCCTAGCATTTAAGTAAAAAGATAGGCACTGACAGTCAGTACATCAGAATTGACCAGTTTTCATATATATATATATATATATATATATATATATATATATATATATATATATATATATATATATATATATATATATATATATATACATATATACATATATATATATATATATATATATATATATATATATATATATATATATATATATATATATATATATATACAGTATATGTATGTATGTGTATATGTATATATATATATATATATATATATACATACATACACATACATACATATACTGTATATATATATATATATATATATATATATATATATATATATATATATAATGGTCAAGAAATCATAAATTCTGCTAGGGTATGTAAACTTATGAGCACAACTGTTTTACCAAAGAAATGTAGCAGAATACATCTTGGCCAACATTTATGAAGAAAGATTATTTATTTTCAAAGAGAAATAGTTTTTTTTTTTTTTTTTTTTTAATGTTTGCCTTTTTTTCCTTAATATAGCAAAAAAGAAAAAGGCCGGTGGTGATTAAATACCACCAAAAGAAAGCAATATCTGTCTCATAAAATGATATTAAATTCCTTTGGGTAGTGTTACATGACTGAGTAATTGTCATTCAAAGTGTGACAGTGCTAAAAACTGCTTGGGCAGGAAGGGGGTGAAAGAGTCTGGTCTTGAAGTTGTTAAACTGGAAGCTCATAAGCCTATTTAATCCTATTTAATCCTACTCTGCTTTCTAAACCAGTAAACTCCACAGCGTGTTTCTTGTAAAATGGAATAAAATGAAATGCAGTCATCGAACACCAGAAAAGCACAAGCTCGTTAATCCTGATTGTCCATGCATCACAGGCAACTCTGAACTTCCCTAAGGAAGTGGAACACCTGTGAAGAATGAGTTTAGATATGCATATGTAAAAATGGAGTTCAGATAAGTATTCTAGTATATCCTCTTCAAGCAGATCTCTGAAGTTGCTATGCATGTTTGTTCTTAGCTGATGTTATCTAACAATATTAGCCTCTTCTTATTTAACAAAAAAAAAAAATAATTATGGTGTTCAATGAAAGGAAATATAATTGAAACAGCAGGGTTGATTTACTAAAACTAAAGAGTACAAAATCTGCTGCAGCTCTGCATGTTAAATAAGTGTGAATGATTCCGCGCAAGTAAAAAAAAATAAAAAATAAAAATAAACTACCAGCAGGAAAAAATATAACAAAAAAAAAAAATATATATATAGAGAGAACTGCTGCCTCTACTAATTACTGCCACCTAAGTGGAGTAGATGATATGAAGGGAGGTGAAGTAGATGTGGCGCTGTTCTAACTAATAATCAACATTCTAAAGTGACTAATTAAATAATTCAGTAATAACGCACCCAAATGTACTTCCTAATCCTAGGTGCTCATGAAAATGGTAAATGAACAATTCAAATATGAAAATTTAAATATGTGACAAAAATAAAATTAATAAATGTGTGAATATATACAGTGATCTTGTATCCAAAAAAATTCAGTAAATACACACGGTGATTTTATATCCCAAACAGTTATTAAAAAATCCAGCTAAAAATGTATATGAAAAAACGTGATAAAACGTGATGACCAAAAGCAAAAGCCAAAAAACAAACCTAGTGTATTTATATACTATAGCAAATAATTCGATAATATCCAGAAATGCTAAATAAAAAAATAAAAAAATGAAAAATAAAAATAAAATGAAAAGTAAAAATAAATAGATGCTACAGTCCAATTCTTCAGTGGTAATCCAAAAATTAATAAAGTTCAATAAAGTGCTCTTGTGCCAGTGAAAAAACAGCGCTGATCTAGTTCACTTTCCAATAGGTGACCACACCATGCGTGTCTTATCCATGCTCCTATTGTGGCTGCACTCACCAGAAATGTCCCCCTCCTCGGGTATGGAACATTTACAGTATTTGCCACTGTGTAGCACTCTGGAAGCTGGTCAGTCCTCAATGATTTTATAATATTCCCATCATGTACCAGAGGCCATATAAAGGAAAGAGGGATCGCAATAGTATAATACTGTTTTAAACTTTTTTATTGTACCAACCGGAAGTGATGCAAGAACGTATGCTGACTCCTCCCTACACGTTTTGTCACTCTGACATCACCTGGAGCGGGAAGTCACCAGAAGTGATGCAAGAACGCATGCTGACTCCCCCTACGCGTTTCGTCATGCTGACGTCATCTGGAGCAGCTCCAGATGATGTCAGAGTGACGAAACGCGTAGGAAAGAGTCAGCATACGTTCTTGCATCACTTCCGGTTGTAGGCACAAGTGTCAGCATTACATGCTTTACTGATTTCAATTGAATGTGAGTACCTTTCCACATATTTTTTATACAATAAAAAAGTTTAAAACAGTATTATACTATTGCGATCCCTCTTTCCTTTATATGGTCTATATGGCCTCTGGTACATGATGGGAATACTGAAGAATTGGACTGTAGCATCTTTTTATTTTCACTTTTACTTTTACTTTAATTTAGCATTTCTGGATATTATTGAATCATTTGCTATATTATATAAATACAATAGGTTTGTTTTTTGGCTTTTGCTTTTGGTCATCACGTTTTATCACATTTTTTCATATACATTTTTAGCTGGATTTTTTAATAACTGTTTGGGATATAAGATCACCGTGTGTGTTTATTGGATTTTTTAGTCAATTAATTTTTTTGGATACAAGATCACTGTATATATTCACACATTTATTAATTTTAATATTGTCACATATTTACATTTTCATTTTTGAATTGTTCATTTGCCATTTTCATGGGCACCTAGGATTAGGAAGTACATTTGGGTTATTACTGAATTATTTAATTAGTCACTTATTAATATTAGTTAGAACAGCGCCACATCTACTTTACCTCCCTTCAGCTCTGCATGTTAGCCAATTAGTATAAATTTGCCCTCCAAAAATACAATTTCAGCCTCCTCACTGCCAAGCAGACCTATTTTATCACTCTCATTAAAAACGTATCATCCCGTCCCCCTCCACTCTTCTCTAACTTCAACTCTCTACTTTGCCCTCCACTGCCTCCACCCACTAACTCACTCACTGCCCAGGAGAATGCCAATCACGATTGATACAATTCCTGAGGAGATCTCTATTGTTCAGATACCCTCCATGCTTTTCACCTCATGTCCACAGGAACAATCATTACTTCCCTCTTTCAACCCCACAACTATAGATGAGGTTGCTAAATTACTTGCTAACGTCCATCTTACCACCTGCCCTCTGGATCCTGTTCCCTGGCAAATGCTACACTCACCCTCTAGCTCTATTCTACACTTTCTAACCCACATCTTCAATCTCTTCCTCTCTTCTGGCCTCTTCCCCAACTCTCTAAAGCATGCACTTGTCAGACCCATACTTAAAAAGCCCTCACTGGACCCATCCAATCTTAACGACTTACGCCCCATCTCCTTGCTCCCCTTTTTAGCCAAACTCCTTGAACGTCTACTCTACAACTCACTGAGTGTTCACCTTGCTGATAATAGCCTTCTTGATCCCCTTCAGTCTGGATTTTGTCCTCAACATTCCACAGAAACTGCTCTCCTAAAACTAACAAATGATCTACTAACGGACAAAACTAAGGGACACTATTCTGTACTCCTACTCCTGGACCCCTCCGCTGCCTTTTTATATGGTTGACCACCCCCTCCTCCTCAAAAAACTCCATGCCTTTGGTCTCCATGACTGTACTCTTCGCTGATTCTCTACCAACTTATTTAACTGCACCTTTAGCAATGCCTACAATTCTACTTTCCCCTCTCATCTTCCTTTCTCTGTTGGGGTCCCCCAAGGTTCTGTCCTTGGACCTCTCCTATAGCCTCCCACGGCTTCCAATACCATTTCTACGCTGACGACACTCAAATCTATTTCTCTACACCTCAACCCACTCATTCAGTCTCCTCACGTATCACTATTTTACTATCAGATATATCAGTCTGGATGTCGTACCACTTCCTCAAACTTAATCTATTCAAAATCGAACTTATCATTTTTCCTCCGCCACATGCCACTTCCCCTGATCTCTCTGTCAAAATTGATGGCACAACTATCAGCCCATCCCCACATGCCAAGGTCCTAGGAGTAGTCCTGCACTCTGAACTCTCCTTTAAGCTGCAATCACTGTCCAAATCTTGCTGCCTCAATCTCCTGAACATCTCCAAAATACGCCCCTTTCTAACCAATGACACAACAAAGCTTTTAATTCATTCCCTGGTTATCTCTCGCCTTGATTATTGCAACTCCCTCCTCATTGGCCTACATCTGCATACTCTATCCCTCCTTCAGTCCATCATGAATGCTGCTGCCAGACTCATCCACCTTGCCAACCGCTCTGTCTCTGCTACTCCTCTTTGTCAATCTCTCCACTGGCTTCCACTCACCCAAAGAATTAAATTCAAAATACTAACAACTACCTACAAAGCAATTCACAACTCTGCCCCCAGCTACATCACTAGCCTAGTCTCAAAATACCAACCTAATCATTCTCTTCATTCTTCTCAAGACCTCCTTCTCTCTAGCTCACTCATCGCTTCCTCCCATGCTCGTCTCCAGGACTTTTCCAGAGCCTCTCCACTCCTTACCCCAATCTGTCCATCTATCTCCCACTCTATTGGCTTTTAGATGATTCCTGAAAACCCTCCTCTTCGGAGAGGCCTATCCTACCCACACCTAATAACTGTATTTTCATTTTGTCCATCTGATCATCCCCCATAGCTAATCCCCTTTGTTCCACTTGACCCTCCCTTCTAGATTGTAAGCTCTAATGATCCTTCCTGTATTGAATTGCATTCTAATTGTACTGTCTTCCGTGATGTTGTAAAGCGCTGCTCAGACTGTAGGCGCTATATTAATCCTGTATATATAACAATAATAATAATAATAACTTCAGCATGCTCAATCGTGCTTTAGCAATAAAACCTTACCTGCTTTGTGTAGTGGTTTTGCACAGAGCAGCCCAGATTCTCCTCTTCTCGGGTCCCTCAGACACGGAGCTGTGGTTTTGACCCTGCCCCCTCTCTTTCCTCTGTGGCTAACTGACTTGACAGTAGTGGGAGCCAATGGTGCTGCTGCTGTATCTCAACCAATCAGGCTGCACACTTTAAGCTGCACACTGAAGGTACTTTTTATTTTAATGCATAGAATGCATTTAAGCGGAGTTCCACCCACTTTTGAGAGGTGGTCTTAAATAAAAGACCACCTCTCCACCTCTCGTTTTTGGATAGTAACTTTTTTTTTATATTCTAACATACCTTTTTATGAAGTACAGCCTGTACTTCCGATCCATCCTGTCCACGGCGCAGGATGTCATATCCTCTTCTTCGGCAAGCCCCCCACTGTCTTCTGGGACCTGTGTGTCCCCCAGAAGACAGCTGTCCATTCACAAAGCGCAGCGCAACTCGCAAATGCGTAGTAGAAATTGGCAGTGAAGTCGCAAGGCTCCACTGCCAGTTTCCCTTAATTAGAATGGTGGCTCCTGCACCCGATCCGATGGACGGATCTGGCTCGGGGGGGGGGGGGGGATCGCAGGCACAATGGACAGGTAAGTGTCCTTATTAAAAGTCAGCAGCTACAGTATTTGTAGCTGCTGACTTTAAAAAAAGAATTTGCGGGTGGAACCTTCTGCCTTTACAACAACTTTAATGTGTAATTGAACCCACTAACTGTAACTATTTCCAAAATGGTCAGATTCAAGGCATGCTGTAAATAACAATCATATTTGCTTGTACTGTAGATGCCAAGCCGTCAAATGGTTGCTGTCATAGCTTATCACAAGTGCAGCACCATTGTAACTGGAAATCAAACAGATGCTAAGATGGCAGCTACCCTGGCTGTAATGGACAGAAAAGTTTTAGTTCCACTTTATTATAA
>CM053027.1:445336916-445396491 GCA_028564925.1 Lithobates sylvaticus | reverse complement strand
ACTAACACGCGACCCACATATGAGTAGAGAAATTAAAACAAATTCTCAAAAAGGGTCTTGAAATAGGAAGTGCTTGTCAGCCTGATTGGTCATTTGACTGACTTCCTGTTGATGTGAAGGCAGAAGTGAAGTACCCTGAGACTTGTGAGAGTTGGGGAAGTGATGGGTGGTCCTGGGATGGTGCTATCTTTGGTCCTGATCGGGGTGTCAGTGTGCTGTGTGTCTGGGCTGTGGCCAGTACCATACAGGTAAGTCCTGTCCTTACTACACTGGACTTCTCTTATCTGATCGCTGTCACATAGAAAGTCACAGCTCTGAGACGTTTTCTGCCTGTTAGACACAGTGAGATTGATTTACTAAAACTGGAAAGTGCAAAATCTGGTGCAGCTGTGCATGGTAGCCAATCAGCTTCTAACTTCAGCTTTGTTTAACCGCTTTAGCTCCGGAAGATTTACCCTCCTTCCTGACCAGGCCATTTTTTGTGATACGGTACTGCGTTACGATCGGTAAGGTACAAGCTTTCTGTTGGTGGTATTTGATCACCTCTGCGGTTTTTATTTTTTGTGCTATAAACAAAAAAGTACAGACAATTTTGGAAAAAAATAAAAAATTTCTTACTTTCTGCTATAAATACTCAATAAAAAAAAATAAATAAATAAAAAATCTAATTCTTTCATCAATTTAGGCCAATATGTATTCTGCTACTTATTTTTGGTATAAAAAAAAAAAATCCCAATAAGCGTATATTGATTGGGTTCCACAAAAGATATCGTGTCTACAAACTGGGATTTCTAGATTGTAAGCTCTACTGAGCCCTCTGATTGTATTGTAACTATACTGTTTGCCCTCATGTTGTAAAGCGCTGCGCAAACTGTTGGCGCTATAACAATCTTGTAAAATAATAATGGGATAGATTTATGGACTTCTTTTTTTTTTTTTTTTTTTTTTTAAATAGTGATATTGGTGATCAGCAACTTATAGCGGAATTGCGGCGGGCAAATCGGACACTAAGTGACACTTTTTCGGGGACCAGTGACATTAATATAGTGATCAGTGCTAAAAAAAAAGGCACTCTCACTGTACTAATGACACTGGCAGGGAAGGGGTTAACATCAGGGGCGCTCAAAGGGTTAAATGTGTTCCCTGGAAGTGATTACTAACTGTGGGGGATGTGCTTGTACTGTGGGAAGGCAGAGATCTGTGTTTCTGCTTAGGAAACACAGGATCACAACCTTCCCTTCTCACAGAATGGCGATCTGCCTTGTTTACATAGTCGGTCAGACCACGTTTCTGCCTGTGTCTCAAACGATCGGCAGGTCCCGGCACATGCACTGATTGGATGCCGCTGTATCCAATCACAGCTGGAGCAGGTTGCCGCCGGCGTGCGTGCACACCCCAGACTCAGGAGTGCAGGATTTTGCACAGGAGAGCCGTCTGCAATATACGGTCGGCAAGCAGTTAATTAACCATCCAATGGCTGGTGTCCTAACCGATCACATTTGCAGAACCATGGCGGTTTAAGATCAAACAGAGGCTAAGATGGCAGCTTTTTTGGCTGAAGATGGTAGGAGGGTTTAGTTCCGCTTCAGGTTCAGGTTAACACTAGATGTGGCCACGGCTCACAGCAGGGGTTGGGTGTGTCCCTGTTCTCTGTTTCAGGTGCGAATCGGGTCCGAATTTTTGCCTGAATTCGGACCTGAAATGGAGCTAAAGACGCACAGGACCCTTTTCCAGTGCGCTCCGTGTCCGCCCCGGAGGTGTGTGAGCCGCCTCCACTGAGAGACGGTCACACTCTCCTGTCATGCGAATTGGATGCGGGGAAAACCGCATCCAATTCGCATAAGTGTAAACCCAGCCTTAGGCCCCTTTCACACTTATACGACTTGTCCCACGATTTGGGACTGCAAAGTAGCATGACAAGTCGTTCCCCATGATTTCCAATGACAGCCATTCATATTAGTACGACTTCAAGTCGTTCCGACTTCAAAGTACTCCCTGCACTACTTTGGTACAATTTTGATGCCACTTGCACAGGCATTCCTTGAAATCACGGCAAAATCGCGCAACTTTGAAGTCGCACAAGTGTGAAAGGGGCCTTAAAGTGGAACTTTAGTCAGAAAATTAAGTCCTGCTAGATCACTTCAGGCTGGCCCCTTTTGCAGGTATATCTATGTAAAAAATTAAAATCGAGTGTCTATACTGTGTACAATCCAGCAATACACAGTCTCACCCTGCTCTGCACATGCTCAGTTCCTCTCCATTTTTAGGCACTACTGAACTTGTAGAGGTTAATTTGCTGACAGCCTTAAATCAAAATTAAACCCTCCTATGAGCCAAGGAAGCTGCTTCTGTTTGATCTGCAACCGCCATGGTGCTGCACATGTGATCAGTTATGACTCCAGCCATATGATGGTTTGACAGTTTTGTTTGAGGACACAAGCAAACGTGACAGTTGGCAATCCTGGCATTCCAGGAATGTAACTGTTTTTTTGAGTGCAAGTCCACCCAACACTAAAATCCTTGCATCTACCGACATCCACGATCCAACACTAACCTATCTAGCCCTGTAAAGAAGAAATCAGTATACATAACCTTTTTGAAGCAGAACCGATCCGGTCTCCAACGGCGGAAGCTCTGCAGAGGACACAGCCGACAACGGCTGTGAAATGAATGGAGAGTGACATCACCCATAGTTACTATGGGGCTTCCTTTGTCAGCTGTGTCCTCTGCACCCGCCCACCCAGGGAAGCCACGGCTGACAGCTCAGCGTGGGATTGGGTCGGATTGGCTTCAAAAGAGGTATGCAAAAAAGAGGTACTGATTTCTTCTTTAACCACTTCAATACCGGGCCATTTTACACCCTTCCTTACCAGAGCACTTTTTGCGATTCGGCACTGCGTCGCTTTAACTAACAATTGCGCGGTCGTGCGACGTTACACCCAAACAAAATTGACGTCCTTTTTTTTCCCACAAATGGAGCTTTCTTTTGGTGGTATTTGATCGCCCCTGCGGTTTTTTGTGCTATAAACAAAAGAAGAGCGACAATTTTGAAAAAAAAACACAATATTTTTTACTTTTTGCTATAATAAATATCCCATTTTTAAAAAAAAAAAAAAGATTTTTTTTACTCAGTTTAGGCCGATACGTATTCTTCTACATATTTTTGGTAAAAAAAATCGCAATAAGCGTATATTGATCGGTTTGCGCAAAAGTTATAGCGTCTACAAAATAGGGGATAGATTTATTGCCTTTTTTTTATTTTTACTAGTAATGGCGGCGATCCGCGTTTTTTTTTTTATTTTTTTATTTTTTCGTGATGCGAAATTGCGGCGGACACTTCGGACACTTTTGACACATTTTTGGAACCATTCACATTTACACAGCGATCGTTGCTATAAAATTGCATTGATTACTGTGTAAATGTGACTGGCAGGGAAGGGGTTAACACTAGGGGGCGCTGCAGGGGTTAATGTGTTCCCTAAAGAAGTGATTCTAACTGTGGGGGGAGGGGACTCAAGGGGAGGAGACCGATCAGTGATCCTCCGTACTGGGATCACATGATCGGTCTCCTCTCCCGCTGACAGGACGTGGAGCTGTGTGTTTACACACACAGCTCCACGGTCCCGCACGGTTCCCGTTGTTTTAACTGGCAATGGCGGGTGCCCGGCGGACATCGCGGCCGCCGGGCACTCGCACCGGGTCCCGAGCGAAGCCGCGGGCGCGCGCGCGCCCCCCAGGCGGCCGGGAAGGAGAGGACGTCATATGACGCCCACCCAGGATGGGAGATCCACCTTGTGGGCGTCATATGACTATGGGCGGGATGGGAAGTGGTTAAAGGGTTGGATAGGGTAGTGTTGGATCGTAGATGTCTGTAGATGCAGGGATTTTAGTGTTAAGGCCCGTACACACGGTCGGACTTTTTGACAACCAACATGCAAATTAGGTGGTTTGGACCAACATCCGACCGTGTGTACGCTCCATCGGACCAACTTTTTCCAGGTTGCATCGGACTTTTGTTGGCTGTGCGAACGGACCAACTTTCTGCCAACAAAAGTCCGAAGGACAAAAGTCCGAACGTGTGTATGCAGTACCAACTGACTTTTGTCCACAGTACAAACACGCATGCTCAGAACCAATGCAAAAGATCAGACAACAATATAGAAGTTGACCAAAGGTGGCGCTGGAGTATTCGAACGTCCTCTTTTGAAGTGTCGTCAGTACGTTGAAACGTCACTACGTTCGTGTTGGTTGTCTCAAAAGTCCGACCGTGTGTATGCAGTACCAACTTGAGGGCCAACGCCCTTTGGACAAAAGTCCAAGGGAAAGTTGGTCCACGGTCCGACCGTGTGTATGGGGCTTTAGAGTGGACTACTTTAATGTGGAATGTATGTTCCTTGCTAAACAACATTATTTTTTATCAAGTTGTTATGGCTAAAGTTCCACTACAGTTTTTTACATTTAGGCAGTTAGGCTTAATGCACAGTATACATTTTTTCAGCTGCTTTTTTTCCCCCCTGCTTTTGAATGCCCCTACATATTATCCTATGTGTCCATGCACACAGGCTTTTAGCAGAGTTTAGAAGCAGTGGTGTTTTAGAGGCAGAAAAAACCCCACTGTCAGTGCATCCAGGAGAAGCTGCGTTTTGGCAGAATAACACTTGATGTGTGTAAATGTGTCTAAATGCACGTTAACGCATCAGGTGTTTATTCTGACTGGAGGAAAGGCATCTAGGAAAAATACAGTGCCTTGAAAAAGTATTCATACCCCTTGAAATTTTCCACATTTTGTCATGTTACAACCAAAAAACGTAAATGTATTTTATTGGGATTTTATGTGATAGACCAAAACAAAGTGGCACATAATTGTGAAGTGGAAGGAAAATTAATAAATGGTTTTTAAACATTTTTTTACAAAAAAAACTGAAAAGTGTGGGGGGCATTTTTATTCAGCCCCCTGGGGTCAATACTTTGTAGAACCACCTTTCGCTGCAATTACAGCTGAAAGTCTTTTTGGGGATGTCTCTACCAGCTTTACACATCTAGAGAGTGAAATCTTTGGCCATTCTTGTTTGCAAAATAGCTCATGCTCTGTCAGATTGGATGGAGAGCGTCTGTGAACAGCAATTTTAAAGTCTTGCCACAGATTCTCAATTGGATTTAGGTCTGGACATTGACTGGGCCAGTCTAACACATGAATATGCTTTGATATAAACCATTCCATTGTAGCTCTGCTTTTAGGGTCATTGTCCTGCTGGAAGGTGAACCTCCGTCCCAGTCTCAAGTCTTTTTCAGACTCTAATGCCCCGTACACACGACCGGTTTTCCACTGAAGCTGTCTCACACACGATCACACCAAATTCCAACCGTCAAGAACACGGTGACGTACCACACGTACGAAGGGACTCGAAAAAGGAAGTTCAATAGCCAGTAGCCAAAAGCTTCCGGCTTGTACTTGCTTCAGAGCATGCGTTGTTTTTGGTACGTCGGAACAGTATACAGATGAGCGGTTTTCCCGATAGGAATTGGTTCCATCAGAAAAATATAGAACATGTTCTCTTTCTAGGTCCATCAGAATTTGACGTAAAAAGTCAGATGGGGCATACACAAGGTCGGAAAATACGATGAAAAGCTCCCGTCTGACTTTTTCTGTCAGAAATTCCGCTCGTGTGTACGGGGCATAACAGTTTTTTTTTTTCTAAGATTGCCCTGTATTTGGCTCCATCCATCTTCCCATCAACTCTGACCAGCTTCCCTGTCCCTGCTGAAGAAGAATATCCCCACAACATGATGCTGCCACCACCATGTTTCACGGTGGGGATGGTGTGTTCAGGGTGATGTGCAGTTCGTTTTCCGCCACACAGTGTTTTGCTTTTAGGACAAAATTTTTAATTTTGGTCTCATCTGACCAGAGCACCTTCTTCCATGTATTTGCTGTGTCCCCCACATGGCTTCTCACAAACTGCAAACTGGACTTCTTTAGGCTTTCTTTCAACAATGGTTTTCTTCTTGCCGCTCTTCCATAAAGGCCAGACTTGTGGAGAGCACAACTAATAATTGTCCTAAAGGACAGATTCTTCTACCTGAGCTGTGGATCTCTGCAGCTCCTTTCCATTTTCAGATGATGGATTGAACAGAGCTCCATGAGATGTTCAAAGCTTGGGATATTTTTTTTTATAATCTAACCCTGCTTTAAACTTCTTAACTTTATCCCTGACCTGTCTGTTTCTTAGCCTTCATGATACTGTTTGTTCACTAAGGTTCTCTAACAAACATCCTGAGGGATTCACAGAACAGCTGTAGATTTATTGATATTGAATTACACACAGGTGGACTATATTTACTAATTAGGTGACTTCTGAAGACAATTGGTTCTGCTAGATTTTTGCATCAGTGTAAGGCCCGGTTCACACTGCTGCGGTGCGGGAACGCTGCAAATCTACTGCGGGTTCCCGCACCGCATGTCTCCCGCCGGCAGTTCACACTGCCCTATGCGAGCTGCTGGGAGTGTCAGTGGAATGTTAATGACACCCCCATATCAGCTCGCATATCGCAGTGCGATCTGCAAACTCGGACAGGAATCGGATCGCATGGTGAGAACACCATGCGATCCGATTCTGCTGCGGACCGAAAAAAAAAGGGTCCTGTGCGAGTTTGGGCCGAATGCGATGCGAATTCAGCCATATACTATCTGTATGGCTGAATTTGCATCGCACAGAGATCGCATATGATTTGAACTGCAGTGCGGTGTGAATCATATGCGATCTCCCGCACTGCAGCAGTCTGAACCGGGCCTAAAGGGGGCTAAATACAAATGCACGCCACGCTTTTCAGATATTTGTTAACAATTTTAAAAACCATTTATCATTTTCCTTCCACTGCACAATTATGTGCCGCTTTGTGTTGGTCTATCACATACAATGACAAACTGTGGAAAATTTCATGGGGTATGAATACTTTTTCAAGGTACTGAAACATCCAGTGTGCATGGGACCTTACACAGCGGGATGGCTTAGGCTGGCCATAGAGAAGCAATTTTCTTTCCTGCAACAGACAGAGTTGATGGAGGAATCCATCCTGTGGAGCCATTGTGATTGTGTTATATACGAGGGTTCTTCAAAAAGTTTCCACACTTTTTTTTTTTTTATGAGTTTCACAGCCATCTTCACCACAGCGTGACAACTCTTATACTAAACTGCAAGGTCAGCAGGTTTGCCAGACATATGTCACATGACACTCTCAGACACAACCAACTTCTACTCCGTTCCGTCCTCACCGTTTCCAACAAAAATATAAGTGTGGAAACATTTTGAAGACCCCTCGTACTATAACAGCTGTTAGCAATAATCGCATGTAAAAACCAACAGGCTGGTTGTACCCAAGTTGATCGATCAACTTGGTACATACATGTTTTAAATCTTGGTCAGTCCCTGCTGAACCAGCCCAGATTCTAACTGTCTATGGCCAGCTTGGAGTTGGGCTTTAATATATAGATAACTGTAGTAAATGCATACAGCAGGTGACATTTGTTTTCTGTTTTTTTCACACACGTATATACATTCATCAAATTGCAGAAATTCCTAAAGTTGTTATTTTTCTAATACCGGAATCTTTTAATTTTCCTTTTTATATGCAGACGATTTGACTATCGTCCTAAGACGGATCCCTACTGTCAAGCCCAGTATACATTTTGCCCTACTGGATATGCAGATGGCTCTATTCCCTTGATGAAAGATGAAGACACCATTGAGATTTTTCGACTACAAGCACCAGTTTGGGAATTCAAGTATGGAGATCTTCTCGGTCATTTTGTAGGTTTACTTTTTTCTCTTTTTTTAAAGATTACATAAATGGACACTGAACAAAATTCAGTTAATTACGTTTTCTTTGCTAGAAATGTATTCAGTCTATAATATATTAAAGTTTCTGCTGACTGTGGAGGCAAACTTCTTTAGGCTTTAGATATAGTGGCAATTTTTAGTGGGGTGGTCACTGTACTAAAATCACCTGCAGATGATCACAACTTTCTACCAATCTGGACTCGATGACCCAGGCTGCATTCACACATGGTCGCGGGTGGAATGGCCGCGATTTCAAATGGCTGCAAAACGCGGGGTGCATTTGCGATGCTATTACTTCTAATGGCACTCCAATCGCGCCCCGATTTTGCAGTGATTGTCGTACGGTAAATCGCACTGCAATCGCAGCAAACCGAAATGCGGGACACTGTCGCCCAAATTAAGCTTAATGTTTCTTTTTTGAGGGACAAGTGTCGCGTTTGCAGCTCGATTTAGCCCCCTTCAAAATCGTGGCGTGATTGGGGTGCCATTAGAATTCTAATGGCATCGCAAACACGTCCCAAGTCCAAAAGTTGCATGACAAGTGTGAATGGGGCCTTAAGCACGTTTTGGTGTTTTTCACAGCCAAAATGCTCCTCTCTTGAACACGCAAGTAATGTTTTTTTTTTTTTTTTTCCGCATCTGAATTCCTGTAAACGCCTATGTTTGCATTTATAGGCAGAAAAAAACAAACATTGAACATCTGCAAAACAGGCATTTTTTAGCTCAAGTGTGCATGATGTCCAATGCACAGGCGTTTCCAAGAATTTAAACATAAAAACAAAAAAAAATGAATGTTGTAGCCTCTGAAACTACAAAGTATTGATGCGTTGGTACCTGGTCCTTTCCCGGATTGCCAAATGCCTTCCGTCCTACTCCCCTGCTTGTTTCCCAGGGTTGTCCTGACAACAGCACAAACCTCCATATCTTGCGGAGCTGCCCATTAGCCCAATCATTTTGGGCTGACATTTTTCGTATCCTTTCCACCCTTATTGGTAGCACCTTAGCCCCCGACCCAGCCATGGCTCTACTCAATAAGAAACCTCCTGATTTAACCTCCAATTCAAACTACTCCTGCAGGTTACGACTGTTGAGAAGCAAACCATTGCGAAGGCCTGGAAAACCCCCCACCTCACTGTCTTGGAAACAAAGAATAGAGTTACCAGAGCCATGATTCATGCTAAAATAGAACAGTTTTCCTAGACAGGGTCAAAAAGTTTGAACTCTCGCTGAGAGCCTGAGCAAGCTCCTCCCACCTCCTCCACTGCCCCGTGCTCCAGTGAGCTCTGGAGGGGCAGAGCATACAACAGTGACTGACAGTCACCACTATCTATCTGCTCAGAGCAGTGTGTAGTACTAAGCGATCATACCTATTTACTCTACAGCCTAGGCTAGAGATGTCTTTGTAGGCTAGCTGAAGTAGCAGTGTGGCTGGGATGACTGTTCCAGCTCTCTGTACAGTACTGCATGCTGTGTTCTAATAAATGGTCCTGTGATTCCACGCACTATGGTACTACCGAGAGTCTTTTTCATTTTGATTGTAGCAGTTGACACTCGGGAATATATTTTTAGCATGGAAATGATTTGCTGTGAATATTAAATATGGACTATTTATACACTGTAGGGGCCAACTTCAAAAGATAGAATAGTCCTCAGCATACTTCTAGACAGACCTACCACTACCAACAGTTTATTTTATAAAACATCAAAGTCTAGGCAGCAGGTAAACTCCATCTACAATTCCTCCCTGGACCTAAATGGCTGACTTGCTTGTGCAGACAGTACAAATTTATAAATGTGTTATTTTATCAAAAGTGCTTATTCAGTGCCGTTATTGTTTTTTTTTTTTTTTTTATAGAAAATTATGCATGATGCCATTGGATTCAAAAGCTCATTGACTGGGAAAAACTACACTGCAGAATGGTATGAGCTCTTCCAACTTGGTAACTGTACGTTCCCCCACCTACGGTCTGACATGGAGGAACCATTCTGGTGTAACCAAGGAGCAGCCTGCTTCTTTGAAGGGATAGATGATGAACACTGGAGGACCTATGGAACTTTAGTTCCAGTAGCAACAATCTCAGGTAAAGATTCAAATGTGAAATGAAGGTTCGATGGCCTCCTATGTAAATACTACAGGGACAGGAATGAGGATGTGTTTACTTACAGCAGTCATTTAGACGTCTCCTTCATGTTGTAGCTAAGGCAAGAAAAATGATTGCTAAAAACTGATTGTTTGCTTTGTGCAGCTCCAATTTCCTGCAGTTATTATACACCTCTCATACAACAACAACAAAGAAAAATTCCCTGCTCAACTTGCCAATCAGCCTGCCACAAACCACACTTTCCTGTCTAATGCCGCGTACACGCGGTCGGAATTCTCGTCGGAAAAAGCTCTGATGGTTTTCCCGTCGGAATTCTGACGGAATTTCGCTCAAACTGTCTTGCCTACACACGGTCACACCAAATTCCGACGGTCTGTAACACAGCGGCATAAAACACGTTCGACAGCACTATAAAAGGGAAGTTTAATGCTTCCGAGCATGCGTCGAATTGTTTCCGAGCATTAGTCGGAATTTTGCGTGTCGGAATTGCATACACACGATCGGAAAATCCGATAGAAAGGTTTTCCGTCGGAAAAATTAAGAACAGGTTCTCAATCCAAAGTCCGTCGGAAATTCCTACAGAGAAAGACCGTCGGGCATACACACGGTCGGAAAATCCGATGAAAAGCTCCCATCGGACTGTTTCCATCGGAAATTCCGACCGTGTGTATGCTGCATAACAGTTCACATTAAAAACAGGGGTTCAGCTTGCACACATTTGAAAATACTTGCGTAAGCTGCAGAGGCCGCGCCAAGGCACCCAAGTTATTATATACCACATTGCAGGGTTACCCAAACCTTGTCTGTAGTGTTCCACCTTGAGGAAGTTTGCAGCTTTTAGATCACACTTGTACACATTTGTCAAGGTTATGTATATTATTTTGCTTTCCTATTGAGGTTTGACTTGTAGGCACTTGGGGAATCTCCTGGGTTTCTAGTGCGCATCACTGCTTTTGTTACACAATGACAACTGTACATACCTTGGGAACTGCACCCACTCAGGACAGTCAATGGTTAGTGGGAGCATAAAATGCCTTGGTGTCAGTGGGAGTACTAAGTGCCCCTGAATGAGTGGGAGTAACAATGCCCATGGAGCAGTAGGTGAAATGTTACTGAGGTGTCTGTGGTCATTGGGAAGCTCAGGGCCAGGACTATACAAAAACCATTGAGAAGGATATTGCTCCACCTGACTCCACCTGTTTCCAGGCACTGAACCGCCCTGCATTCTAGTGCCACTCACCCACTACCAGGCCATTCATAATCAAATGTACTACAACACGCTACACTACACTACAAGGAATGCATTGGGGTAATGTGTGTCAAAACATGTTACAGTAAGGTGACTATTTGTATGGGCCCCATGAAACCCTAGTAATTGTAGCAATCATCTCCTATATGTACAGTGAGGGGAAAAAAGTATTTGATCCCCTGCTGATTTTGTACGTTTGCCCACTGATAAAGAAATGATCAGTCTATAATTTTAATGCTAGGTTTATTTTAACAATTTAACAAATTTCAAAAAAGTTATAAATTGATTTGCATTTAAAGAGTGAAATAAGTATTTGACCCCGTCACAAAACATGACTTAGTACTTGGTGGCAAAAACCCTTCACAGAGGTCAGACGTTTCTTGTAGTTGACCACCAGGTTTGCACACCTCTCAGGAGGGATTTTGTCCCACTGCTCTTTGCAGATCCTCTCCAAGTCATTAAGGTTTTGAGGCTTACACTTGGTAACTCGAACCTTCAGCTCCCGTTACATATTTTCTTTGGGATTAAGGTCTGGAGACTGGCTAGGCCACTCCAGGACCTTAATGTGCTTCTTCTTGAGCCACTCCTTTGTTGCCTTGGCCGTGTGTTTTGGGTCATTGAAGGAGGTCCTCACCCAAAATTTGACGGTACGTGGCCCCTTCCATCGACCCTTTGATGTGGTGAAGTTGTCCTGTCCCCTTAGCAGAAAAACACCCCCAAAGCATAACCTTTTCACCTCCCATGTTTGATGGTGGGGATGGTGTTTTTGGGGTCATAAGCAGCATTCCTCCTCCTCCAAACACGGCGCGTTGAGTTGATGCCAAAGAGCTGGATTTTATTCTCATCTGACCACAACACTTTCACCCAGTTCTCCTCTGAATCATTCAGATGTTCATTAGCAAACTTTAGGTGGGCCTGTACATGTGCTTTCTAGGGCACGGGGACGCTGCAGAATTTCAGTCTTTGACATTGTAGTGTGTTACCAATTGTTTTCTTGGTGACTATGGTCCCAGCTGCCTTGAGATCATTGACAAGATTCTCCCGTGTAGTTTTGGGCCGATTCCTCACCGTTCTCATGATCATTGAAACTCCACTAGGTGAGATCTTGCATGGAGCCCCAGACCGAGGGAGATTGACAGTTATTTTGTGTTTCTTCCATTCCGAATAATCGCACCAACTGTTGTCACCCTCTCACCAAGCTGCTTGGTGATGGTCTTGTAGCCCATTCCAGCCTTGTGTAGGTCTACAATCTTGTCCCTGACATCCTTGGACAGCTCTTTGTTCTTGGCCATGGTGAAGAGATTGGAATCTGATTGGAAGCTCCTCTTACAGCCGGTTCACACTGGGATGACCTGTCAGGCAACTTAGCCGCCTGATAAGTCGCGTCCCGTTCTGTACAATGGAACCGTTCTAATCGGAGCGACTCAAGTCTCTCTGACTTAGAAAAAGGTTCCTGTATGACTTTGGGGGCGACTTGCATTGACTTCTATACAGAAGTCGTTTTGCAAGTAGCCGCGGCTGTCGTGTCCAGGTCGCCTGAGGCAGTCGCGCTGCCTCAGTGTGAACCGGCACTAAGAGAGTGCTCCTAATCTCAGCTCGTTACCTGCATAGATGACACCTGGGAGCAAGAAATCTTGCTGATAGGGGATGAAATACTTATTTCACTCTCACTCACTTTCTTATTTCACTTTCACTCAAAATGCAAATCATTTTACAACGTTTTTAAAATGCGTTTTTCTGGATATTTTTGTTGTTGTTCGGTCTCTCACTGTGAAAGTAAGCCTACCATTAAAATTATAGACTGATCATTTCTTTGTCAGTGGGCAAATGTACAAAATCAGCAGGGGATCAAATACATGTTTTTTCCCTCACTGTAGCATTAGATTATCAAAAAACCTGAGTAAATCAGACTTTTAAGGAGGTTTACCCATCAGAAAAAAACCACAAAATGTACTGATGTTATAAAAACATATCTTTATTAACCACTTCGCGCCCGCACTATAGCCGAAAGACGGCTACATCGCGGACGCTATCTGCTGGGAGGGCGTCCCTGGACATCCTCCTGTTTACTTCCGAAATGCACACTCCTGAGAGCACGCATCGGGGAAGTTCTGTGCTGGCCGTGTCCCTTGGACACAGCCAGTCACAGATCGCTGTAAACAGTCAATAACACCGGCCGTTTACATCGTGATCGGCGTATGTAAACATATGAGATCAACTCTCAGTGCTGCTCTCCCTCCTCACACAGAGACAGCATGTGAGGAGGGAGAGATGAACGGCTGCAGCGGCTGTAAGTGCAATAAAATAAACTGCCATCTGTCATCAGTGCCACGTATCAGTGCCATTTGTCATCAATGCCACCTGTCAGTGTCACGTGCCATCTGTTATCAATGTCACGTATTAGTGCCATCTGTCATCAGTGCCACATATTAGTGCCATCTGTCATCGGTGTCACGTGTCATCAGTGCCCCGTATTAGTGCCACATCAGTGTCATCAGTGTCACGTGTCATCAGTGCCATCTGTCAGTGCCACGTCAGTGTCACGTGTCATTGTCCTGGTGCTCCAGGGCCTTCAAAAGTGTAATAGGTAGTCAACAAGTTAGATGTGTAATTTATGCTCCTAGAACACGTGATGGCGCTCCCTGCATGTTGGGTCTCTCTAAGTGGCCAGGCTGTGGAAAAGTCCCACACATGTGGTATCGTAATACTCAGGTGGAGTAGCAGAATTTATTTTGGGGTGTCATTTGTGGTACAATTTTGTGAAAAAAAAATTAAAAATCTTAATTTTTCAAAGAATTGTGGGATAAAATGACAACATCAAAAACCTCACCATGCCTCTTACTAAATACCTTGGAATGTCTACTTTCAAAAAAGGGGTCATTTGGGGGGTATTTGTACTTTCCTGGCTTGTTCGGGTCACAAGAAATGAAATCGGCCACCAGTGCATCAGGTGTGATCAATTTTGTATAATTTGCACCACAGCTTGTAGACTCTCTAACTTTAACAAAGACCAAATAATATCCACTAATTTGGGTTATTTTTACCAAAGATATGTAGCAGTATAAATTGTGTCCAAAATGTATGAAGAAAAATTAATAATTTGCAAAATGTTATCACAGAAACAAAGAAAAATTTGTTATTTTCAAAATTTTCGGTCTTTTTTCATTTTATAGCGCAAAAAAAATAAAAAACCCAGAGGTAATCAAATACCACCAAAAGAAAGCTCTATTTGTGGGAAAAAATGACAAAAAATGTATTTGGGTACAGTGTTGCATGACTGAGTAATTGTCATTCAAAGTGTGAGAGCACCGAAAGCTGAAAATTGGTCTGGGCAGGAGCGGGGTTTAAGTGCCCAGTAGGCAAGTGGTTAATAAGCAAAATGTTAAACTTATTTATAGGTTATTATTATAGGTAAAAATTATTCATTTATTTTTTTCTGAGGGTAAAAGGATTAGCACCTTAAAGGTCCCATTTACTCATGTTTTTTGATAATCTTTAACCCAGGGATGTGGTGCTGAGGTTGTCAAATATACCCTTTGTGTTTTGTTGTATATGTAGCAGGCCAGCCAAAAGTTACATGCAGACCCTGGTCCCTTCTCAAGCCTAATTAACCCATTACATAGCTCACGTTTAGCAGATGAAAATCTGATTTCTAATACTCTCATTTGTGGATTGTAACTTAGTTTACTTCTCTTTAATATAATAGGTTCCATGTTTAATCAGTTGGCAAAATGGATAAAAGAAGATAACAACACTGGCATTTACTATGAGACGTGGACTGTGAAGGAATCAGTGGCACCTAACTCAACTCTGTGGTTTGATTCCTATGACTGCAGCAAATTTGTGCTACGGACCTACCAGAAGTTATCAGAGCTTGGCGCCACCTTCAAGAAGAGCGTTCAGACAAACTATACTCACTTGTTCTTGTATAGTGGAGAGCCTGTGTACCTGGGGAATGGAAGCTCCATTTTCGGCCCACATGGGAACAAGTCACTAGCAACTGAAATTCGCAAGTTTTATTTCCCTTATAGACCTCATCAATCATTTAAAGAACTTCTTTTAAGCCTCCTCGACATTTATGGGAAATCTGTGTTACAGAAGTCTTTTTATTTGTTTTATAATTTTGAATATTGGTATTTACCTATGAAACCTCCTTACATTACAATTACATATGAAGAAATTCCTCTGCCGTCCAGATAGGATCTGACTGGTCTGCCATATAAAACATTCCATGTGTCTTTACCAGTGACCGGCAATATTGCATGTCAGTTATGGCTTCAGAAGGACTAAAAGGCACAAAGTTCAGTTTGGTAATTAAAATGGTGTACAAATGAAATATGTAAATATAAAATACTGTATTGCATTATATCCAAGAATGCTTGAGCCATTATCAGTGGACACAATAATAGTCATATTTATTAGAATGCTCAGTAACCATTCTCTCCTTCAAATAATGGGGTTGATTTAATAAACCTGGTGCAGCTGTGCATGGTAACCAATAAGCATCTAACTTCAGCTTGTTCAGTTAAACTTTGACAATAAAACGGGAAAACAGATTTGTTTCTATGCAGGGCTGCACCAGATTTTGCACTCCAGTTTTAGGAAATAACACCCATTGTGCTGACCATACAAATCAATCACTTTGGTTTACCAACCAATAAAACAAGAGTTGGATATGGTCAAAACGCTTATCTAGCCACAGTAGAAGAATATGGCAAATATGAAGATAAAACTGATTACTAGGGCATCCCATACTACTCACTTTAACCCCCTTGGCGGTATTCCCGAGTCTGGCTCGGGGCGGGAACTTCAGTACCAAAAGCGGTAACCCCGAGCCAGACTCGGGCTAGCATTGCAGGATACAGGGGGGAAGTTACTTACCTTATCCCCTGGATCCTGCGATGTCTCCCCGCTGTGTGAGCGAGCCGTCCGCTCGCTCGATTCACACAGTGCCCGAGTGCCGCTGATCTCCGTTCCCTGCGACGTTACGACGCACGGGAGCGGAGATCGGCGCCAAATTCAAAAAAGTGAAAAAACACAACACACATACAGTACTGTAATCTTACTGTATATAAAAAAAATACACATCCCCTTTGTCCCTAGTGGTGTGCCCAGTGCCCTGCATGTCATTTTATATAATAAAAATATTTTTTTCTGCCTGGAAATTGGAGATTGTCCATAGCAACCAAAAAGTGTCCCTTTTATGTCAAAAGTGGTTTTAGACCAGCTAGAAAACACCGATAATAAATTAGAATCACAATTCATCATCAAACACTAAATCTAATGACAGCGACAATGCTGCAACTGAGCAAATTTCAGTGTTTTTGATTTGATTACATTATTGAATAATTTTTTATATATTTTTTTTATATTATAATTTATGATTTTGTGTTTCAAACTTTATCATACCCGGGATGTATACTAGACTCTGGTTTGGACAGATTTAAGTGAGTTATTCATAAGAATTGCATGCCTACAATATAAAAACGCCAAATTTCCATGCAAAATAATTGTACCGCTTTCAGCACAAAATTCCAGACATAATCATACCGCCAGGGAGGTTAAAGAAGATTTTTTTGGAAATTGCCTAGGTACAAAAAATGTTTTTCTACTGCAAATAGATTTCTTTAGATCAGTGCATGCCCCCCATTGAATGTGCCTTAGGGCTCACTTACACCCCATGCAGTCAAATGCATTTTTATGAATACATATACAAGAATAATGAACCTGGTTTACACCTCGTGGTGCTTTCACATATATAAAAGAAAAAGTATGCATCTTTATGTATGTAGTTGTACTGGAATGCATGTGAACACATGTAAATGCGACTTAGTAGAAAAAAAATAATGCTTGAAAAATCCACAGCAATGGCATATAAACGAGTATGTGGAACTGCACAGTAAACACAAGGATAGTGCTGTAAACAAGCCCTTAGGCCTTATTTACACTTGCAGTTGAGGGGGGGGGGGGTGGGGTGTTAAAAATAGGCAGTTGAGTCCTGGTTTTACCACCCCCCTTAACCTTACACTGCAGCTGGAGGGAGTTGTACACATGGCATAGCAAAAATAATACCAGCTGTACCTCTTGTCACATTCAGTGGGTAGTAATGCTGCCAAACATGACCCATTCAAGTGAGAGGGGGCTTGCCGTAACACAGTGTTGTACACCTTTTAGGGTAACAGATGATGCAGTGGCGACAACCCCCCCCCCCCCCCAACTGTCAACTTCCCTCTGAAAAGTGATCCACCACAGATCACTTGAATGGGCAGCTAGAGTTGCTGCAGGTGTAGGCAAGCCCTCAGGATCTCATAAGTGGTTCAGGAAGCTATTGCTTTTAATGTATTTCCTTCCAAAAATAAAAACTATTTCACAAGGTTTTCTAAAAGCTTTTAGGCTACTTTCACACTGGGGCGTTGGCAGTAAAGCACCGCACTTTTAACTGACGAAAAAGGGTTAAAAGTAACGCTTTGCGGGCACTGCGGCGGCGCTGCGCATTGATTTTCGATGGGAAGGGGCACTGTAGGGGTGGTGTATACACCGCTCCTACAGCGCATCAAAGATGTAGCTTGCAGGACTTTTTTTTTTGATGTCCTGCCAGCGCACCGCTCCAGTGTGAAAGCACTTTGGCTTTCACACTGGAGTGAGAGAAGAGGCTCTTTACAGGCACTGTGTTTAGTGCTATAGCGCCTGTAAAGCGCCTGTAAAGCGCCTGAGTGTGAAAGCAGCCGTAGACAGCTGTTTCTTGACAATCAACATCTGCCTTGACACATTCCATGGTGAATGGATTAAGTTACCAGCAGGGTTAGAAATGCTGGAACATGCTCCTGACACTCATTAGAGATTTAGGTCTCATACACACTGGATGTTGTTGATTCTGCTTTTAGGGGCATCTGGGGTTCTTTTTTTTTCTGCCTCTAGATAACCCTGCATGTTAGCCTACCTGTCCATCCACACATGGCAGGAAAATAACCACTGCCAGCGTGTCCAGGAGCTGTGGCATCTAAACACGCTAGACATGTTTAGCACTTAAGCATTAATTCATTTCAATGGGCAGAATAAATGATTATTCTGGCCAATGAAATGAATCAACACCCAAGCGCTTGATGCTCCTAAATGTGTAACATGTGTTTACAGGTGTCAGACATGTTTTTTTTTTTTTTTCAGCCAAAACCACTGGCTGGAGGAAAGGCTCCTAAGGGTCCTTTCACACGAGGCGGATCAGTGCTGATCCGCCCCGTGGATATCCGCTTGCTCAGCGGGGATCGCCGGAGCGATCTCCGCTGAGCAGGAATGACAGGTCCGTCTCTGCACACAGCGCAGGGGCGGACCTGTCAGAGCGCCGCTCTCCCCTATGGGAGATCGGGTGACGACGGACCGTAGAGTCCATCGTCATCCAATCCGCTCTGCAGACGGATGAAAAAATAGGGTTTTCCTCCGTCTGCAGAAACGGAGCATAGCGAGCACGGACGAGAGCGGGTGTCAGCGGATGCTCATCCGCTGACACTCGCTATCCCATAGGGATACATGTATGTCCGTTTTTCATCCGAAAACGGATGGATGAAAAACGGACATACGGTCCGTCCGTGTGAAAGAGCCCTTAGAGAGATAGAAAAAGGAGAGATATAAATGGTTTGGATTAACTGCAAAATGTTTTCAGCCTTACATAATAAGACCACTTGAGTGTAACTACTACTAGCCATGACCTGAATAAATGAGAACCTTCACTATAGACAGCACTTTATAAACTCCTAAACACATCAAAAACTAGCCAAAAGTGCCAAAGCTGTATGTGACCCACATGTCTTTTAACATGCTTTTCTTTTTAATGTGTAAACCTGACACACTTTTTCAGTAAGGCAGTGCAAAAAACAAAGCTGGAATCTATATAGAAACCAGCCACCTCAAAAAACATCCCCGTTTTTGTTCCGGATGCTTTTCTGCACATGCACATTTTTTATGCGTTTCCACGCTCCAGGTGCTTTTTTACTGTACTGGGGTCCGGTTTTTGATGCATGTAGGTGTGTTCCGGTGCGTTACTTTTTCTGGAACTGGAACACACTGGACCTGCAAGCGCTGGTAAGAACTTATGCTGTTGAAAACCATGTAACCTACTTTCTTTGCGTTTTGGTTGCAGAAAAAAAACACTGGAATGCATGAGGTGTGAACTAGTCCTGAATCGGACTCCTGAAAGATGAATTCTGTTATTGCACTTTATAATTTGATCTTTGCCTTATTGCAGCAGCCTGAAAATGTCTACAAATATTTGTATGGCCTGCGCTGCACCCCTGGAATCATCTGTGCTTAGTGAGAGATAAGTAGAGACTGAATGAGTGACACTTGGAGGTGTCTTCACACTATACTAATATTGTGGGGCTAGAAAAACCACTGGATATTTTTTTTTTATTGAATTCTTCAATAAAAATCATTTCAATTTTTAGAACCACTTTGGCGTATTTTTGTTTCCTTTTACATTTTATGTGGATATAAATAATATAGCTTGTCTTTGTAAAATAAATAAACATGTGCATTTCAGAGTTTAGAACTCAATATTCCACTAGATGGTGCTGTTGTTTTTCATTCTTATGATTTGCTTTTACACATTCTGCACTGTGTTTATACTAGATACTTGAGGAGGAAGAGAATATGGGAAACCTCTTGTTTATTTATTTCAGTTACTTTATATAGCGTTGTCAATTTACGCAGCGCTTTACATATTGTTAAATATGAAGATTATTGTCACCCAAACGATCAGTTCAGTCGCTTCTGAATGAAATTCAATACCCAATGGTTCCTTGTAACCATGGTATAAAACTATGCCTTCACAAATATATTCACGGAGATGAATGGAGGTACAGTTAAAAGTGTTAATGGTTGTCAGTGTACAGTGGGGAAAACAATTATTTAATCCCTTGCAGATTTTGTAAGTTTGCCCACTTACAAAGAAATTAAGGGTCCATAATTTTTATCATAGGTGTATTTTAAATGATAGAGACAGAATATATCAACCAAAAATCCAGAAAACACACGATACAAATGTTATAAATTGAGTTGCAGTAAAATAAGTATTTGAACCCCAAGCAAAACATGACTTTGTACTTGGTGGAGAAACCTTGTTGGCAAGCACAGAGGTGAGACATTTCTTATAGTTGGTTACCAGGTTTGCACACATCTCAGGAGGGATATTGGTCCACTCTTTTTTACAGATCTTCTCTAAATCCTTAAGGTTTCTTGGCTGTTGCTTGGCAACTCGAAGTTTCAGCTCCCTCCATACATTTTCTATAGGATTAGGGTCTGGAGACTGGCTAGGCCACTCCATGACCTTAACCACTTCAGCCCCGGACCATTTGGCAGCCAAAGGACCAGAGGTCTTTTTTCAATTTCGCACTGCACTACTTTAACTGGTAATTGCGCGGTCATGCAATTTTGTAACCAAACGAAATTTGCGTCCTTTTCTTCCCACAAATAGAGCTTTCTTTTGATGGTATTTGATTGCCTCTGTGATTTTTATTTTTTGCGATATAAACGGAAAAAGAGCGAAAATTTTGAAAAAAAAAGAGATTTTCTACTTTTTGTTATAAAAAAAAAATCTAATAAACTCAATTTTAGTCAAACATTTGGGCCAAAATGTATTCAGCCACATGTCTTTAGTAAAAAAAATGCCAATAAGCGTATATTTATTGGTTTGCGCAAAAGTTATAGCGTCTACAAACTAGAGTACATTTTCTGGAATTTACACCGCTTTTAATTTATGACTGCCTATTTCATTTCTTGAGGTGCTAAAATGGCAGAGAAGTACAAAACCCCCCCAAATGACCCCATTTTGGAAAGTAGACACCCCAAGCTATTTGCTGAGAGGCATGTTGAGCCCATTGAATTTTTTTTTTTTTAGTCCCAAGTGATTGAATAAAGACAAAAATAAAAAAGATTTTTTTTTTTTTTCAAAAAGTTGTCACTAAATGATATATTGCTCACACATGCCATAGTTATATGTGGAATTGCACCCCAAAATACATTTTGCTGCTTCTCCTGAGTATGGGGATACCACATGTGTGGGACTTTTTGGGAGCCTAGCCGCGTACGGGGCCCCGAAACCCAAGCACCGCCTTCAGGATTTCTAAGGGTGCAAATTTTTGATTTCACTCCTCACTACCTATCACAGTTTCGAAGGCCATAAAATGCCAAAATAGCACAAAACCCCCCCAAATGACCCCATTTTGGAAAGTAGACACCCCAAGCTATTTGTTGAGAGGCATGGTGAGTATTTTACAGCTCTCATTTGTTTTTGAAAATGAAGAAAGTAAAGAAAAAAAAATTTTTTTTTTCTTTTTTCAATTTTCAAAACTTTGTGACAAAAAGCGACATCTGCAAAATACTCACAATACCTCTCAGCAAATAGCTTGGGGTGTCTACTTTCCAAAATGGGGTCATTTTGGGGGGTTTTATGCCATCTGGGCATTCCATGGCCTCCGAAACTGTGATTGGCAGTGAGAAGTGAAATAAAAAAATTACACCCTTAGAAAGCCTGAAGGCGGTGATTGGTTTTTGGGGTTCCGTACGCAGCTAGGCTCCCAAAAAGTCCCACACATGTGGTATCCCCGTACTCAGGAGAAGCAACAGAATGTATTTTGGGGTGTATTTCTACATATGCCCATGACATGTTTGAGCAATATATCATTTAGTGACAACTTTTTGTAAAAAAAAATATATATATTTTTTTTTTTTCATTATTCAATCTCTTGGGACAAAAAAAAAAAATATTTAATGGGCTCAACATTGCTCTCATCAAATAGCTTGGGGTGTCTACTTTCCAAAATGGGGTCATTTGGGGGGGGTTTGAACTGTCCTGGCATTTTATGCACAACATTTAGAAGCCTATGTCACACGTCACCCACTCTTCTAACCACTTGTAGACAAAGCCCTTTCTGACACTTTTTGTTTACATGAAAACATATTTTTTTTTTGCAAGAAAATTACGTTGAACCCCCAAACACTATATATAATGTTAAAGCAAAGGCCCTACAGATTAAAATGGTGGGTGTTGCATTTTTTTTTTCCACACAGTATTTGCGCAGCGATTTTTCAAACGCATTTTTTGTGGAAAAAATACACTTTTTTTTTTTATTTTAATGCACTAAAACACACTATATTGCTCAAATTTTTGATGAAATAAAAAATATGATCTTAGGCCGAGTACATGGATACCAAACACGACATGCTTTAAAATTGCGCACAAACACGCAGTGGAGATAAACTACATACATTTTTAAAAGCCTTTAAAAGCCTTTACATGATACCACATTAGATTCACGGAGGAGGTCTACTGCTAAAATTACTGCCCTCGATCTGACCTTCGCGGTGATACCTCACATGCATGGTGCAATTGCTGTTTACATATGACGCCAGACCAACGCTTGTGTACGCCTTTGCGCAAGAGAAGGGGGGGCTGGGGTGCTTTTTTTTTTTTTTTTTGGTTTTTTTTTTATTTATTTAGCTTTTTTATTTTATTTTTAAACTGTTCCTTCCATTTTTTTTCTTTGTTATGATTTTTATTGTTATCTCAGGGAATGTAAATATCCCCTATGATAGCAATAGGCAGTGACAGGTACTCTTTTTTTGAAAAAATTGGGGTCTATTAGACCCTAGATCTTTCCTCTGCCCTCAAAGCATCTGACCACACCAAGATTGGTGTGATAAAATGCTTTCCCAATTTCCCAATGGCGCGGTTTATATCCGGGAGGGGGGACATTCCCTCCCACTGCTTGTAAAAGCAGTCTAGAGGCTAATTACCCGCTAGAATTGCTTTTACATGAAAGCCGATCACTGGCTGAAAAGAATGATACCAAGATGATACCTAAACCTGCAGGCATCATTCTGGTATAACCATTCAAAGTCCAGCAACATACTGGACATATATTGTAATCTTTTTTTTTTTCATGCAGCCTCTTGGCTGAACGAAAAAAAAGAGATTGATTGGTGGGTATGCCCACCATTAGAATACCTCCCTTCATCCACCCACTTCTAATGATGGGCATACATGCACCATTTATATATGCCGATGCATGGGGGCATCCTCCCGCAAAAGTTATGCCGTGTACACACGGTCGGAATTTCGACCGTATGTACGTGGCATTAGGAGCCAATCGCTCCTCCCCCCCCCTGCTGCCCCCATGCTTCGGCATATATGCTCTTTTTTTTAACTGTGGTGGTGAAATCACCTCCTACAGTGTTGGAGTCGCGTCTTTATGTATCGTGGGAGCAAACGCTGTTGCTGTCAAGATAAATAAATCCGCGTTGCAACTGAATGGCGCACCTGAAAACAAAAAAATGCTTAACACTAAAACACAGTAAACAAAATTACATACCTGAAAAGCAAGCATGATAAAACATGATAAAACATAATAAAACATTGCAGAATAGAATGGAGTAAAAAAAGAGCAACAATAGAGAGAGAATAGAGTGAGAGAGAGAACAATAAAACGACAACTATTTTATTTTTTTTTATTTTTTTGAGATTCACAGGTAAAAAAGCTCCTGACTGAAGCGACTGAATCAAAACGCTACCACAAAAAAACTGTTAGCGATCGCAGGGATCAGGCCTGACTCTGCGAACGCTGCAGTTATGTGTGCTTAGTGTTTTGTAAGTGACAGTGATCGATCGATACTGCACTTGGGTGGGCTGGGCTGGGCGGAGGGGGAAAACGCAGGTGCTAGCAGGTATCTGGGCTGATCCCGCTAACAATGCGTTTTTTTTTTTTTTTTTTATTTTTTTTTTTTTTTTTTTTTTTTTTTTTTTTTTTGGAACCCTAAACTGCTGGGACGCTAGTATAGATCTGATCAGATCAGATATTGATCTGTTCAGATACTGTGCCACTAAGGGAGGTGTATGCTTTGTGCGTGGGTGTTTGCGGTACTGGCACTAACCTGGGGCGACGCAGACCTTATTTGACCCTAAAACCTAATTGATATCACCCGCCGGGCGATCAGGGGGTTAAACCGTTATTGGGTAATAAATGGCGGGTGCCCTGACAGTATAAAAAACAAGCTAACTAACCAGCGTCACCCGTAACAGTAATACAAAAAAAAACTGGTTACCTATCGACACTAATGCAGCGATCAGAAAAACGATCGCTTAGTGACACTGGCAAAAGGGGGTGAAAGGGTTAACTAGGGGCAATCAGGGGGTTAAACCTTTATTAGGTAATATATGGGGGTACCTGACGCTATATAAAAACCTGACGGGGAACCTAAATAACGAAATAACTAACTGGCTAACCAGCGTCACCAGTGACAGTTATACAGTGATCACTGGTGAAAGGGTTAACTCTAGGGGCAATCAGGGGGTTAAAACCTTTATTTAGGTTGTAATATGGGGGTACCTGACCTATAAACCTATTTATGAACCTATATAAACATGGCGGTTACCTAAAAAAAAAAAATGGTTACCTAGCGACACTAATGCAGCGATCAGAAAAACGATCGCTTAGTGACACTGGCAAAAGGGGGTGAAAGGGTTAACTAGGGGCAATCAGGGGGTTAAAACCTTTATTAGGTAATATATGGGGGTACCTGACGCTATATAAAAACCTGACGGGGAACCTAAATAACGAAATAACTAACTGGCTAACCAGCGTCACCAGTGACAGTTATACAGTGATCACTGGTGAAAGGGTTAACTCTAGGGGCAATCAAGGGGTTAAAACCTTTATTTAGGTTGTAATATGGGGGTACCTGACCTATAAAACTATTTATGAACCTATATAAACATGGCGGTTACCTAAAAAAAAAAAAAATGGTTACCTAGCGACAGCAGTGACACTAATACAGCGATCAGAAAAACGATCGCTTAGTGACACTGGCAAAAGGGGGTGAAAGGGTTACCTGGGGGGCAATCAAGGGGTTAAACCTTTATTAGGGGGGGGTAGGGGGCTACCTTGGACCTAAAACTAACTGCCCTGACAGTTATTACAGTCACACTGACACTAAATGCAGTGATCAGTAAAAAAATGATCACTGCAATTAGTGACACTGTGACTGGGGGGGGCGGGGGTGATCTGGGGGGTGATCAGGGGGTGACAGGGGGGTGGAATATGTGCCTAACTGTACTGGTGTCAGTGTAGTGTTGTGCACTAACCTTAACATGTTCGCCGCTCGGCGTCTCCGGTCACATAGACCGGCGCACCGAGCGTGACATCACTTCCGCCTTCCTGTCTATACAATAGACAGGAAGGGGAAGTTTCTCATTGGCCAGGAGCGATCGCGAGGGGGTGGCCAGAAACCACTGGCCGTCCCCTCGTCCCGGATCGCTCCTGAAGCGATCCCGACCGTCCCCGCCGGCGGAGGGGGGTCCGATCGGACCCCCCAACCGCCGGAAGAATGTCACGTACAGGTACGTGATTCTGCCTGTACGTGCCATTCTGCCGACGTATATATACAGGGGGCGGTCGGCAAGTGGTTAATAAAGGAAAAAATATAAAGAAAATTGTATAGTGTGTATACAGCTTTAGGGTCATAGTCATCATTTTTCTTCCTCCAAACACGGCACAAGAAGGCACATTTACAGGCCTGTCTGAAGTTTGCCAATGAACATCTAAATGATTCAGAGAAGGATTGGGAGAAAGTGCTTTAGTCAGATGAGAAAAAAATTGAGCTCTTTGGCATTAACTCGACTCGCTGTGTTTGGAGGAAGAAAAATGCTGACTCTAATGCCCGCGTACACACGGTCGGAATTCTCGTCGGAAAAAGCTCTGATGGTTTTCCCGTTGGAATCCCGACAGAATTTCGCTCAAACTGTCTTGCCTACACACGGTCACACCAAATTCCGACAGTCAGTAACACAGCGGCATTAAACACGTTCGACAGCACTATAGAAGGGAAGTTTAATGCTTCCGAGCATGCGTCAAATTGTTTCCGAGCATGCGTCGGAATTTTACGTGTCGGAATTGCCTACACACGATCGGAAAATCCGATAGAAAGGTTTTCCGTCGGAAAAATTGAGAACAGGTTCTCAATTCAAAGTCCGTCGGAAATTCCGACAGAAAAAGACCGATGGGCATACACACGGTCGGAAAATCCGTTGACAAACTCCCATCGGACTGTTTCCATCGGAAATTCCAATCGTGTGTACGCCGCATAAGAATACCATCGCTACAGTCAAGCACAGAGGTGGACACATTGTGCTTTGGGGCTGTTTCTCTGCTAGAGGTACAGGTTGACTTTGCCACATTGAGGGGCCAATAGATGGGGCCATTTATTGTATTCTTCTCTCAGCCAGAACACTGAAGATGGGTCATGGATGGGTCTTCCAGCATGACAATGACCTAAAACATACTGTCAAAGCAACAAAGAAGTAACTCGAGAAGAAGCACATTAAGGTCATGGAGTGGCCTAGCCAGTCTCCAGACGTTAATCCTATAAAAAATGTATAAAGGGAGCTGAAACTTTGAGTTGCCAAGCGACAGCCAAGAAATCTTAAGGATTTAGAGAAGATCTGTAAAGAAGAGTGGACCAAAATCCCTCCTGAGATGTGTGCAAACCTGGTAACTACCTATAAGAAACATCTCACCTCTGTGCTTGCCAACAAGGGTTTCTACACCAAGTACTAAGTCATGTTTTACATAGGGATCAAATACTTATTTTACTCACTAAACTGAAACTTAATTTATAACATTTGTGTGTTTTTTTTTCTGGATTTTTGGTTGATATTCTGTCTCTATCATTTAAAATACACCTATGATCCTCAGGGGATCAAATAATTATTTCCCCCACTGCAGTTCATGCAGCCTGAGAATCTTAGATCTTCACCCAATATGTTTTTATACACCAGTTTTTGTACAATGCCAGTGGAAGTGCCATTCATAGCAACAAACCACATTTATTATGTCATTGACAGTTGCAAGGTACTAAATGAAAGCAAGTATCAGTAACCAGCACTAACATTCTGCAGGTGCTGGAAAATGCTGCAAACTGCAAGAAAGGGCCCCTAGTATGAACAGACCCTTCAGTGTGTTTGGGAATTGGTATAGTCAATAATAATATGGAAACTGCACTGGTTTTTGAACCACTTCACCTCCAAAAGGTTTACCCCCTTCATGACCAGGCAATTTTATGCAATACGGCACTGCATTAATTTAACTGACAATTGCGCGGTCGTGTAACTCTGTACCCCAAAAAAATTTATATCCTTTTTTCCCACAAATAGAGCTTTCTTTTTGGTGGTATTTGATCACCTCTGTGTTTTTTTTTATTTTTTGCGCTATAAACAAATAAACAATATTGTTTACTTTCTGCTCTAAAACACATCCAACAAAAAAAATTTAAAAAATCGAATGTCTTCATCAATTTAGGCCAATATTTATTCTGTTACATATTTTTGGTAACAAAAAAATCCCAATAAGAGTATATTGATTGATTTGTGCAAAAGTTATTGCGTCTAAAAACTATGGGATTTTTTTTCTTTTTTTTTTTTTTACTAGTAATGGCAGCGATTAGCGACTTATAGCAGGACTGTGATATTGTGGCGGACAAATCAACAGCTAACTGACACTTTTGACACTTTTTTGGGGACCAGTGACATTATTACAGTGATCAGTGCTAAAAATATGCACTGTCACTGTACTAATAACACTGGCAGGGAAGGGGTTAACATCAGGGGCAATCAAAGGGTTAAAGGCGTTCCTAGCTAATGTTTCAGTGTAGTGGGGGAGGTGCTTTTACTACTGGAAGACATGGATCTGTGTTTCTGCTTTACAAAAACACAGGAGCCATGTCTTCTGTACTGACAAAATGAAAGCCTGCCTTGTTTACATAGGCAGACTGGCGTTCTGTCAGTGTAACGAACGATCAGCGGATGCCGGTAGATATCGGGTCTGTGGTACCCGCTGATTAGCTACCGCAGTGTAAAATCACAGCAGGAGCACGCCGCCGATGGTGCGCACTCGTGATCGAAACCCAGAATCATGTATATTTACGTGATTCTGTGCAGCGCAGCCACCCTGTTGCAGTAAATCTGCTATGGGGCAGTCAACAAGTGGTTAATATTTTCTTTCAGTTTCTAACAGAGATATGATACTCAAGTATAAAAATTGCGTTTTGTGAAAATAAACAGTTTTCGAAGTGTAAGTGGCCAAGTTTAATGCTCAGTGTATCCTTAAAGAGAATGAACAGGTGAGACAACACATTTCAGTTTCTGTATTTTCTTCTCACTCAGTGAATGTGTCAACTCCAAGGTTATGTCCACTACATATATATATATATATATATATAACATACAGCTTGACATGTTCTTGAGCTGCATTTCTTGTCAGCCACCCTCATCTTCTGTAAAACACAAGAAAAAGAAAAAGTCAGCACCTTATTACACAGCTAAGCCCAACCCAAACACACAGAAATGTACTCCTATTACGAATCACAACCCAAACCCTACTGGCTAATTGCACTTAAAGTGGATGTAAACCCTTGCATATGCCCGGTAAAGTGACCACCCTCAGGTGATACACAGAGGTGAACAGGGGGATATCAGGGTGGATAAATTTTCGCGCAAATAATTAATAATAAACAGCAATTAAAAACGTTGAAAAACGTTAGAAAGTGGTTATAAAATGCACTAGTGAATAAATAAAATCTAATAGTGACACCAATAAATAAATGGTCTGGGGATAATGATAATAACAAATAATCTAGTTGCGGCTTGATATGTGCAGAGAGTGGAAAACACACGATAAAAAGTGACGTATTGTCTAAATAAAGTGCCTGGTGTTATAGTTATAGTAATTCCATATTAACATAATGGTTAAAATAAGAAATATAAATAAATAAGGGTGTAAAATAGAATAAATCACATAAATATCAAAAGTGAGTCGCATATGTCATAAAAAGTGAATAATGATGCAACAAAATATCAAAAAATGGCTAAACAAATGTGATGCACGTGAAAGTGCTATAACATTAAAAAGTGAAACCAAGAAGATAAATAGACGTGTATCCCACACTCAATAACGAGTGTGTGTGAATGTGAATAGTTCGTGATGTTATAATGTCCAATCAAATTCCAGAGTAAAATCAGATATTTCCAAGCTAGTAATATATATGGTCACTGTGATTTCCTTATCGATCATCTATAGTGGGGTATCCTAGATCGGTCTCTCTATTCGCTCACCTCAATTAATATTGGGTATCGCCTTTCTGGGATATCCTATATTTCCCAACTATCGATGTCTCAAAGGTCATAGATGTAGATCAACGTTTTGTCCCTTGTCTTCCCTGTCTCCTCTGGTTGGTTATTCCGCCCAATCTTTCTCCTTAGATAGTTATCTGAGTGGTGTATCTATGGTGCTAATAGTCATGGGCTCATCATGACATAACACTCAGGGGGATAAGAGGGGACGGGGGACAAAGAGGTCTCCACTAGTGTAGTAAGGTTAAAATCCAAAGGATCAATTTAATAATAAAAGGTGTACTCGTACATTTAAAACATGAAAAACTGGCAAAAAGATAAGAAAACTTCACCGGCGTTCTCAGCGCCTCCTCGCGTCCTATTTCCTTTCCACTGCTTGCCTACGGCCGTAGGCAAGCAGTGGAAAGGAAATAGGACGCGAGGAGGCGCTGAGAACGCCGGTGAAGTTTTCTTATCTTTTTGCCAGTTTTTCATGTTTTAAATGTACGAGTACACCTTTTATTATTAAATTGATCCTTTGGATTTTAACCTTACTACACTAGTGGAGACCTCTTTGTCCCCCGTCCCCTCTTATCCCCCTGAGTGTTATGTCATGATGAGCCCATGACTATTAGCACCATAGATACACCACTCAGATAACTATCTAAGGAGAAAGATTGGGCGGAATAACCAACCAGAGGAGACAGGGAAGACAAGGGACAAAACGTTGATCTACATCTATGACCTTTGAGACATCGATAGTTGGGAAATATAGGATATCCCAGAAAGGCGATACCCAATATTAATTGAGGTGAGCGAATAGAGAGACCGATCTAGGATACCCCACTATAGATGATCGATAAGGAAATCACAGTGACCATATATATTACTAGCTTGGAAATATCTGATTTTACTCTGGAATTTGATTGGACATTATAACATCACGAACTATTCACATTCACACACACTCGTTATTGAGTGTGGGATACACGTCTATTTATCTTCTTGGTTTCACTTTTTAATGTTATAGCACTTTCACGTGCATCACATTTGTTTAGCCATTTTTTTGATATTTTGTTGCATCATTATTCACTTTTTATGACATATGCGACTCACTTTTGATATTTATGTGATTTATTCTATTTTACACCCTTATTTATTTATATTTCTTATTTTAACCATTATGTTAATATGGAATTACTATAACTATAACACCAGGCACTTTATTTAGACAATACGTCACTTTTTATCGTGTGTTTTCCACTCTCTGCACATATCAAGCCGCAACTAGATTATTTGTTATTATCATTATCCCCAGACCATTTATTTATTGGTGTCACTATTAGATTTTATTTATTCACTAGTGCATTTTATAACCACTTTCTAACGTTTTTAATTGCTGTTTATTATTAATTATTTGCGCGAAAATTTATCCACCTATCTTATGACTTTTTAGTGTATTTGTGAACACTGCTCATTTTTGCTGCATTTATACGCTTTGTTACTTCTACTGACTTCTATTACTCACAGTAGCGCCAGGGACCATACCCATACATTATCCTGCTTTGATATTGCTTGTATCTTTGATAAAACAGGGGGATGTTTCAGGATGAAGAGTGGGGGGAACGAACTGGTAAATATATAATTTATTGGCTCCTTCCTTTCCTGAATGAACACAGTGAGGGATCGGTACTAGACATGTGCAATTCGTTTCGTTTTTTTCCTTTTTTTTTGTTTTATCGTTAAAATTCATTATATTCGTTCATTCGTTATCGTATGAATGAACGATTCGCTAAAAATTTTAACGAATGTTCAAATCGAACGAATCCGAAAAAACAACGAAAATCCAAAATAACCAAATTAGAAACAACGAAACTACGAAAAAGAAGAAAATCCGAAAAACGAAAACAGTAACAACGAAAATCAAAATGAACGAAAAAATTCGTACATTCCTAACTTTTTTTTTTTTGTTGAATTGGTAATTTTCCGTGTCCCTTACAATGGCGCTGCTTAACGTGCTTCGAATGGATTGAACGAAAAAAATCGTACATTCGTAACTTTTTTTTTTTTTTGTTGAATTGGTAATTTTCTGTGTCCCTTACAATGGCGCTGCTTAACGTGCTTCGAATGGATTGAATGAAAAAATTCGTACATTCGTACATTCGTAATTTTTTTTTTCGATTCGTAATTTTCCGTGTCTCTTAAAATGTAATAGTAGCATACACATTACATAAAATTATGAATTATGCTCCGATTACGAATCTACGAAAACAATGTTACGAAAGTACGAATAAATCAATCTAACGAAAGTACGAATGTAACTAAATCTACGAAAATACGAATGCGTCCGAATTTCGAATAAACTAAGATTAAACTAACGGAAAAACGAATCAACGAAAAAATAACTCTTACGAAAATACGAATCGTTACGAATACGGACACCGACGACTTACGAATTTACGAATCGTTACGAATACGAACACCGACGACTTACGAAATTACGAATCGTTACGAATCAACGGAAACGAAAGAAACGAAATGAAAATAAACAAATTTTTTCTATTGTGCACATGTCTAATCGGTACCAATCACTCCTGTGTCCAGTCCCCGCTGAAGCACAGTAAACTGTTTACTATGCTTCAGTTTGTGAATGAGCAAGAAGATTCAGAGCGATTCCAATTCATTCATCTTTGCAACTGAGGCTGCAAAGAAAGGGACTGATAAATCTATGTCCTCAGTTACTTTTGGCAGAGGGGGCCTGTGAGGTAGGCTGTATGGGGCCCCATGATTTCTAACAGGAGCCCTGAATGTGACCCATTCATAATATGCAGGCGCTGCGGCACTGAGCGAAAGTTCTCCTCTCCCCCCTCCCTGCAATCTTCTGGGACATGCTACAGGTCCCAGATTATTGCCCAGCCATTCAAGACAGCGCAGCGCGACGCGCACACCTGCAATGCCGGCGCCGCAGAGAGGAAAGGGAGAGAAGCGAGGCTTCAGGCAGCCACATTGCTGGACCGTGGTATCTGTCTGTTTATTAGTGTCTGTTTATTAAAAGTCAGCAGCTACACTTTTTGTAGTAGAAGTAGTAATTTGTTGATAAATTCATGATTTAAAGGAGAAGTAGGGTCAAAGCTCTTTTTGCCCTACTTCTCCTGTGGGTCACAGGATTGCAGTTGATTCTGAACTCCTGTGATCGGTATTCATTTGACAGCGGGCTTAAGCTGACATCACTGAGTCAGCCCAGACTATGGAAGGATCCTGATTTTAATGTCAGGATCCACCCAGACGCCTGACTGGCAGCTGGCTCATTGTCTCAGCGTGCCTGTGGGAGACTGAGCCAGCCACACTCGCCCCCTCTTCAGCCTGGTGCTCCAATTAGCGCTGGAGGGGCAGAGCAGAGAGCTGATGACTGACAGTCACTGCTCTCTGCAGACAGAGAATCGAGTGATCAGCGGTCATTTGATCACTCTATTCATGGCCTTAGAGCCGGCGGGTGACCGATGCTGTATCCACTTAGGTGGGTATAAATGTTTTTTTTAATTCCCATACTTCTATTTTAAGTGGTGCTCACTTTAATCACACTATACTGTATATTACTGTTTTTCAATTAAATCAAATCCTAAAAGTGAGGTAATAGTGTGGTTGTACTGTTGTCAAAGATAAAGAAAGAACATTACCAAATATAACAAACAAATAATGATTGCTGAGACTACTTGCTATGCTTTATGCTGTGCACCGCTAAAATATTGAATCAAAAAAAAAAAGTTTTGTGCTTTTATTGTGAATTTGCCAAATATGAGACTTAAGGCTGGGTTCACACTATTGAGAATTGGATGGAGGTTTCCCCGCATCCAATTTGCATGGCAGGAGGCTGTGACCGGCTCTCTATAGAGCCAGTTCACACATCTCCGGGGCATCCTGCGGAGCGCACAGCAGAAGAGTCCTGTGTGTCTTGGCTCTGTTTCAGGTCCGAATTCAGACAAAAATTCGGACCTAAAACGGTGAACGGGGGTCGCACCAGACCTCCTGCTGTAAGCCGCTCCGCACACAGTGTGAACCCAGCCTTAGGCCCCTTTCACACCTATACGACTTGTCCCACGATTTGGGACTGCAAAGTAGCATGACAAGTCGTTCCCAATAATTTCCAATGACAGCCATTCATATTAGTACGACTTCAAGTTGTTCCGACTTCAAAGTAGTCCCTGCACTACTTTGGTCCGATTTTGATGCCACTTACACAGGCATTCCTAGAAATCGCAGCAAAATCATGGCAAAAATCGCAGCAAAATCGCGGCAAAATCGCTGTAAAATCGTGCAACTTTAAAGTCGCACAAGTGTGAAAGGGGCCTTAAGGTTTTTCTTGTGAATTTGTGCAGCTATATTATTTATTGTGTACTTACTGTATGCTTTTTGTTACGTTTACTTTCACATTTGAATTATATTAGGGCTATTTTTGTAATTGTGTAACGTTACAGAAATTGGCAATAAAAACTGTAAAACAAAAAATTCTAACCTTTGCTCTGGATCTTGAAATCCTCTGGCAGCAAACTATCTTGTCTGTTCCCAAGGACAAAGGCCAGAAATGAGAGAATGAGGGCATCCAGAATGGCAATGATAGCTAGGATATATGCCCAGCGTATTGTGCATGCTCCTAGTGTGTATTTATCCGTCTTGTCCCCACACATGCGTTTGACTTCTGTAGAGTCCCACCCATCAGGGTAAATAAGGCAGCCAATCATCAAGCCACCAGCTGCGAGGACAACAAAAAAACATCTTCAGTGCACAATCATAAAGGCAGGACTAAAAAGTTTGAGTCTTCAGTCTCATGGGCATATGCGTATTTTCTGCATGGAATGCAGGTTCTTGCTGGCTGAGCCATCATAAGATCCTGCATAAAATATGCACCTAAAGTACTAGTTTAGGAATGTTTGGATGCATACAATGTTTAGACACGTACATTTCTTCCAATGGCTTATGCAAAAAACGATAGATCTGCGCTGCCCTGGACACAGCTGTGTCGTACCCTTTTGTACACAGCACCCGTTTTTGCTTGTAGATGCAGCTGTGTGTATAGCTTCAATGATAACTATTGTGCTGCATTTAGATGTGTACAAAATTACGCTGAATGAATCTAAGCGCAGCATTTTAGGTGCCAATGTCAATGAACCCTTATGCCTCGTACACACGATCGGATTGTTGGCCAACAAAACCGTGGAATTTTGTCCGAAGGGCATTGCCTCACACTTGGATACTTGCATACACACGGTCACACAAATGTTGGCCAACAATTACGAACGTAGTGACGTACTACGTGTTTTTTCAGCTTTTTCTCAGCGCCACCCTTTGCTCTCCTTCTGCTAATTTAGTGTTAGTAGAAGTTTGGCGAGTGCTGATTCGTGCTTTTCTTTTCGCGTTTTTCATTTGGCACTTTTTATTTGGTGCTTTTCAGTTCGTTTCTGAACGGCCGTTCATCAACCAGACATGTTGCGGAATCGGAGGAGATAACGTGTTATTTATTATTGGCCTTGGAGTTATTGCTTTGACGTTATTTTTCTGGTTGAATAATGATTTGATTTGTTATATTTTCTATATTTTTGGATGCATAGAATGCACTTTTTGGTTAAGTTCTATTAGCAGATAGCATGTCTAATTTTATTTGGTTTTTTAATGCACAATAAAAAAAATTGTGTAGAATAATACTTGTGTTTTACTTCAAATGACAGTTTTACAGTAGGCAGTTATATTAAAAAAAATAAATACAATGTAAAATTGACAAGGGACACCAACATAGTTGTATCTTTGATCTTAAAAACTACAGGATAATGGTGTTGTGGTAACTTGCCCAAAAAAAAAAAAAAAAAAAGCATAATAATATTATTCCTGATATTACTAGAAAAAAAAATCCTTTGAAAATTTGTTTGCAATAACTCCATCAGTATCACCAGCAAAGCAGCTTCATTATTATCCCATTAAAGAAGAAGAGAATTGTGCGCTGCATTTGGAGATTTCATAATTTGCCACGTAGCGAATGTTAATTCTCCATTACGAGCGCTAGTTTACAAGACCGACCGCTTCTGGCTCATCCTTGCTCGAGCATGCGTGTTTGTACTTTGGACTTTTGTCAGATGGACTTGTGTACACAGGCTCGGAAAATGCGACAACAGACATTTGTCCATGGTAAATTTGAAAACCTGCTAGCCAACATTTGTTGGCGGAAAGTCCGACAACAAATGTCTGATGGAGCATACACATGGACGGATTTACGGACAACAGCCTGTCATCAAACATCTCCAGTCGGAAAATCCGATCGTGTGTACAGGGCTTAAGTGTATAATTACAAGACAGGGTGACAGCACAGAATTGCAGAAAAACATTGATATGACTAATAAAAATAACATTGACCTTTTTATTATGCTAAAGCAGCCCACAGAGTATGCCATTTTCTTTCCTCCATGGGTGGAGGGAAAAGAAAATAGTTTGATTCCTCCATCAACACAGTCAGTGTTAATGGGGGTATCCCTCACGCAGCACTATTGTGTTCTGCCGATGGGGAGCCTTCCCTGCCAGCAGAACACAATGATCACTGCTGGCTTCAGTGCAATCAGCCTGCCCATAGATGGATTGAATCTCAGCGAGTCCCTGCTGACCCGAGATTCGATCCATCAATGGTCAGCTTAAGGCTGCATACACACTATATGAATTTGGTCCTGTTCCTAAACTTGGGTGGCCCTGTTGGCTGCCTTTCACCTGACATCCTTTGAATAAAAATCGGAGTCCATCAGAAAATTGTCAGCTGAACAGCAGCATTATCCAGTCAGGTGCAGCCGCTGCTTCGATATTCTGACAGATGCCAGCTGTGACTCTCAGAATACAATAGCTGCAGTGGGAGATTCTTCCATCTGCAATGTATAATGTGGATGGGAAGATGTATTTGATTCTTCTCGTTTAGCCCACAGGTTGAACAATATGTCAATGTGTATACCCAGTTTAATTCAAATTGTGTCAGCATTTACCTGAAGCCAGCTGCATCCATGCACAGATCTTGTACACTGTTGCTGAATTGCAGAAGAAGAATAGACCAAATGCCAGCATGGAGCCCACCACCAAAAACATTGACACTCCTACAAAAAACATGGCTGTTTTGAAGGCTCCTGAAGGTACAGAATCAAAGTCCAAGGCGCCTCCTTTGCAGATGAGCTCTGAGGTCAATGCATTGCCTATACAGTAGCTAAACAGTCCAAAGTAACCAGCTTGAGGTGTATTTAAGCTGTCTCCAATCCAATATGGCTGGATGAACACTTCCACCATGATAACGGAGAAGCATATAGTGTACACTGCCCACAAGACACCAATGGCACGAGCGTTGCGAACATAGTTGGTGTGGTATATTTTAGCTGCTTCTTGTGCAGGCAGCAACGGAGGCATGGTGAATGGAGCTCAGTATTATTCTTCACAAATCTAAAACATAATAGAGACAATGTTAAAGCAATGTCAGGTTGTGATGGCATCAGCAGTGAATTGTGATGATCTCTGCTACAAATACTTTTCTGTTTAACATGTACGACTGCTGTTTTAGGCCTCATTCACATTGCGAGCTTAGCCCTGATGCATGAGGTTTCAACACTTATGTGCGGGCGGGCAGAGAGCACAGGTGTACCCTCCAGCCCCATTACCGGCAGCCTGTCAAACTCTATGAGAAGGTTAACAGCTGCTGTGGCTGGAGAGGGATGCATGGGGCACCTAGCGTTACTAACATTTAGGGCAGTGTGCACCCAGGGAAAAATGCTTCTTGCGTTTTGGGCATTTGTCCCTAGACGCATACTGCCCTAAACATAAGTACCATTTGGTGCACTATCCAGCCCCAGCAGTTATCAGCCTCTCATAGACTTTTATGCCCAGTACACACGATCAGAGTTTTCGACAACAAAACCGTGGATTTTTGTTCAAAGGTTGTTGGCTCCAACTTGTCTTGCATACACACGGTCACACAAATGTTGGCCAACAATTACGAATGTGGGAACGTGGTGACGTAAAAGACGTACGACGAGCCGAGAAAAAGGACGTTCAATAGCCAGTGCGGCTTCTTCTGCTTGATTCCGAGCATGTGTGAACTTTTGTGCGTCGGACTTGTGTACACATGTTTGGAAATTGGCGGAAAGTCCAACAACAAATGTTCCATGGAGCATACACATGGTAGGACTTTCAGCCAACAAGCTCACGTCCAACATTTGTTGTCGGAAAATCCGATCGTGTGTACAGGGCATTACAGGTTGTCAGCAGCGGGGCTGAATAGCGTGCCTGTACCATCCACCCGCACCTACACATCACCCAGTGTGCATAAGGCCTAAGTGAATAGAAAATGTAATGGGTCAAGTTTATTTTTAAAAAAAAATTTAATTTTTTCTTTTTTTTTATGTGCACATTATAAATATAAACATTTAATATTTAACAAGGGATTCCCAAAGCACTGTGGGATTTTTTATGAGCCAGCACAGCAAAGCAACTTGCTTTGCAGCTCAGGTTATTTGAAAGAAAACTTATATTCAGACATCTAATAACAGTCATTGCTCTGTTGACTCACTGGAGTTAATATACTATAAAGAAGAGTGAATATTCATTTTGAAAAGTGTTCACTTTTTAAATTGAATATTTGTAAATGAAGTGAAGCCATGTTTACTTTAAATACACAATTATTTGCAACAGAATTTATTTTTTAAATGTATAGTAGCTGGCTCATGATTGGTCAATTAAAGTAAACACAATACCATCTTAATTACGGTACTGGTTACATGCACAATCTAATTGGCAACTAACAACCTGTACACACGGGCTGAATGCCGGGGCAACATTCGGCCCATGTGTATAGAAGCTGGCCTGACAGAAGGTGGCCGATTGGCCAGCTCCTGTCGGACGAGCATGCTGGAAAACCCTGCATCCGACTGGCTCCCAATCAGCTCTCTCAGAAAATGGCTGAGAGCACTGACCGGAGTTTTCTGAGGGTGGGGGGGACATCCATGCAAATGGAGCCCCAATGGAGACCAAGTATTGAGTGCATACTATACTGTTTTCAGTAAGCCAACATTGCTGTATTAAAATCCTCTTTTTATTGGTCTTATGTAATATTTAAATTTTCTGAGATACAGAATTTTGGGTTTTCGCTAGCTGTTAGACATAATCATTGAAATTAAAAAAAGAAATGCTTGAAATATATCACTCTGTGTGTAACGCATCTATATAAGATATAGAGGTTTCACTTTTTGAATTCAATTACTGAAATAAATCAACTTTTTGGTGATATTCTAATTTTATGAGATGCACCTGTATATATATATCAATAGATATATCTATATCTATAGATATAGATATGTAGATAGCTAGCTAGAGAAATATAAACCTTTAAATCATCTCTGTCTTGTGCCGCAGGTTACATACAAATCGCAAATTGCAAAGTGCAATTACCTCAACTATACTGTTTCTTACGTGTGGCTTTATACACAGGGCAAAGCAGGGAAGTAAATATATAAAATAAATGTAATTTACAATTTTTACCCCATTTATTTAAATGAATTACTTAATCCCAATCCCAATTCCTTAATCCCAATCGCATTTTCTCACACTTTGCAACTTTGGTGACATCTATTGCTGTTGGCCATATCTCCAAATAAATAGGTACAATAACATTGATGCACAAATTTCAACTGTATTGTTTGTTGCAGTTTTTTGTTCATTGAGTAACCGAAATGTAGACAGGTAGACAACAAATAATCTTTATGCATGTATCAAAAAATATATAGAGTCAACATTTTATCAAGAAAATGTTTCAGTATTCGGCAAACTTTAATATTACTTATTGGTTTAATAACTCATTTACGGTTTTAAATATAAAAAGTAGTACAATCAAACTGACCTGAAATTGTAATGCTGATCAAATCAAATGCTTTTGTAGAGTTGACGTTTCATAGTAAAATAAACCGATGATCCAAAAAAGTTCCAACTGCACTTGGGAACAGAGTTCAAAATGTGACTCTGGCAACAATGAAACCTAATAAGACGATACTGGTGTAATGGTATGCCCTCTCCATTATTTATGATGAGCCAGTGTACTGTGTCATCTGTGTGCTCCTTCCTTTAGCATCAGATCAGAGTTTACATGCATCCCCCACCACACCAGTGCATTGTGGGAATACAGGTAATCTCCTTACAAATGATTTCTCTGTATTTAAGTTTGCTCCTGGCTACAGGATTACTAGGGATTTCAAGCCATGTTTACAGCAACAGATAATTGTATTATATTCTTTATTTTTGTTTTTCTTTGAAAAAAAACTCTTAAAGTGTTACTAAACCCAGGACCCTGCATTCACTATCCAAAATCAACCCCAATCAATATCCTGCTCTGTGTAATGTACCTCTACATGACCATGCACTCTCTGCTTTGACGCTAATTGTTGGATATTGCACTTCTCGCTGCTCTCCACAGAGTGGGGAATCCAAAACTCTGGAACAGGAAGAGAAACAGAAGGAGTGCGGACCTAGCACATTATCCTCAATAAACAGTTATTTATTTAATACGAAGGTAAGTATCATACTCACAAACATTGACTTCTTGGTAAAAGCATATAAAAAAATTCCTTCACATAGGTCCATAAAAACTGTCCGCATGACATTGGACTACCTCCATGGAGGCGTAGACTGGGTAACCGTTTCGAGAAATTCCTCTTCCTCAGAGCCTCCTGCAACCTGAGATCCTATTACTGCTGTAGAAACTCTCTCACCTCTGCTGGGCTAAGCCTTCCTAATTCTTTGGGGGCTATCTCCCATGGCTAAAAGGTCTTATCTATCTTTACAGACTTTACCAAGTTTATGTAATAGATCTGCTCCTTCTTCCTTCTGTCTGGTTGCTACAGTTTGTAGTTTACCAGCCCCAACCTGTCCAAGTTTCTCACAGAGTCCCTGACAGAAACCTATTTTCCACCCAGGGAACTAGAGCCAGTGTGCCATCCCTCGGGTGGAATTTATTTTTTTCATTTTAAAGACCTCTTGTATACTCAATTCTAAGCTGCCAGAGCCTGCTGAAGCTGTTCCCTGACCAGAAGTATAACCAAAACAGTTCTGTCTTGCATGGCTGAGATATGCTGTACCACACTCTTGTAGGGAATAAACCTCCCCCAGGTTTCTTTGGAAATATCTAGCAACCACCAGGGATCCCCCACTCTTACAAAAGTTAAAAAAACCCATGGAAGACTGAGATTTCTCCAATTACAAACAACAGATAAGCCCAGTGGTCAACAAACTGTGGCCCTGGGGCCAGATGTGGCCCTTTGCTTGTCTGTATCCAGCACTTGGGCACTGTTCCTCCCATTGATACAAGGTATATTACTATTCCTCCAACTGACACCAATCATGGTTTATAATTCCTGTCACTGATACCAACAATAGGACACTGTTCCATACACTAAAACCAATGATGGGGCACTATTCCTTTCAATGACACCAATGATGGGGCACTCTTCCTCCCACTAATACCAATAATGGGGCACTATTGCTTCACATGATACCAACAATAGGGCAATACCCCCCTTCCCCCAAATAATACATATTATGAGCATTTTCTACTCCCACTGGTCACAGTCTGCCCCCTTGAAGACTAAAGGACAGTAAACTGGCCCTTTGTTTAGAAAGTTTGGAGACCCCTGGGTTAGGCAAAAGACAATCCTAGTCTCTCTTATATTTATCCACCACTTCCTTTACTTAGCATACAGTACATTTGAAGGTTTAATTTATCTTTTCTGCCAACCTATCCCTGGGCTATCCAGGGTGATAGCCTGACATTAGCAACTGCTTAATACTCCTCAATTTGCAGGGGTGACAAGGGTGCTAATAATGATCATCTTTTATTTATGTAGTTAAAACCTTTATCCCAGAAGTAAAAAAAAAAACAAAAATAAACCTTTGCTATATCTACCCAACAAGTATTAGCTGTAGTTATACTTTAATTTGTTAGTCACTTAAAGGTCATATAAATCTAATAGTCCATCTAATACTACCCTTCTTTGCAGGTTGACAATGCTGCTGTAAAAAGGTGGCTATGCTGTTCCTCCAGGTCTGGTAAGCTGCAAAATATTACATTTATGTTCTTGGGTTTAGATACACCTTGCAAAACAAGTTACCATGCATGCCATGGTTTTCCTTAAAGCGTAACCCCACTTTTGTTGATGAGAAAAAAACATTCCCCCTTGGTGATACATGTACATTGCAAGGATTTTAATAAACTTTGTAGCAGATTCCTACCTTTTGTTATTTTGAAGAAATCCCTTTGTGTTTCTCTGTGCCCATGTGGGAAAGTGAGTCTAATGGGAGTGGTTTCATAATTATCAGTCAGGTGTGCACCTGCAGGGCACTAATGAGGAAAGCTGCTGGGCCTGCATCCCTTTAGACGTGTTCCTATTGGGAGTATCTCACCAAAAATTATATTTTTGTTGGATAGGATGCCTGAAATCTGACTTGCATCTTAGTTTAGACTTCTGGGAAATTTGGTGAACCAATCACACAAGTAGGAAATTATGTTTCTGTGGGGCATTTTGTACACATTCTGTGTACAGAACACCTCCAAGTAGCCATATTGCATTGCATTTTCATAATGAATGAGATTAAGATTGAAAAGGAAAGTCATTTTTATACTTGGGCATACGCCTTACACCCAAGTATGACGGTCTATACCAGGCCAATTTCCCTCCTCTCTTTCGGAAGCTTACCGATACATTATACTCCTGGTCTCAGCTCCCGCTTTCTTGGTTTGGTAGAATCTCTGCAGTCCGTATGACTTACCTCCCGAAACTGCTTTATCTTTTTCGAGTACTACCTGTCCCAGTTGCCTCCCATATCTTGAGAATCCACCAAAGAAAGCTGTTAAAATGTATATGGGGCTCCACCCGACCCCGGATCAATAAGCGAATACTATATGCATGACGGATCAATGTCGGCTTTTCGGTCCCTAACCTTCAGGCCTATTATTTAGCAGCGAATATTGCCCACTTAGCCCACCTTCACGATACGCACCAAATGCCACTATGGATCTCATTGACTCTCACCCTATTCCCATCTCTTCGGTACCCTGGTAACCTCCCCCGAATCGCCCGCATGGGTTTGGCCCGTGTATGACCCATACCCTTCGTATACGGGACTCTGTCAAATACTCAGCAGGGATACTATCCCCCATCTGCCATTACTACGCCTCAACCACTGCCCATTATCCCCCCCCCCCCAGTTGTGAAAACCCTAGGCAATTCTCTTGGTGGGCGGAGAATGGATTCACTGATGTTCATTCTCTGTTCACCCCCATGAGAATTTTTTCATTTGAGGCTTTTAGATCTACCCATGATATTCCACTTAGGGAACATTATAGTTACCTTCAAATCCGGCATTTCTTGCAACGACTTATCAGGGCCCAACCAACTCCATACACTCTGACCCCCTTTGAAAGTATCTGCAGGGCCCGACCCCACTCCTCAGGATTAATATCCTTGATCTATTCTTCCATCATTTCTTCTAGGAAACCCCCAGTGAGAACATATCACCTTCAATGGGAGGACTGGCAGATCATGACGGTATCCCTTACAAAAAGCTACAGAAATGTACTTATCCTGGAGAGCGCGTACAAAGTTTTTTACAGATGGTATTACACACCAACCAGGATAGCTTGCTTTATTCCTTCCTACTCGCCTAATTGTTATCGAGGTTGTGCAATGGAAGGCACGATGGCTCACATTTGGTGGACGTGCCCTAGAGTTTTCAGTTTATGGGTCAGGGTCTATCCCCGTTTACGTAATATGCTCCACTCCAATCTTAAAAGGGACCCCTACGAAGCCCTCTTAAGTAAGCCCATCCTTGAACTTTTTCACCCTGAACGGCAACTGGCTCAGCACCTTTTTAATGCTACTAAATTGACCATCGCAAGGGCTTGGAAAACTCCTGTACTCAGCTTCCAGGCAGTTAAAAATCGCATGAATAACATAATGATAAACGAAAAGCTAACATCCTTCACTTCTGACACCCATGATACATTTCTTAAAGTTTGGCGACCGTGGATAGCATACAACCAACCCACTGGGTTCAACACCCAACTTCTCTCAATATAACTGGTATCTGGATGCACCCCTCACTAAAGGAACTCTTCCCCCTTTCCTTCACCCCATCCTTTTCTCCTTTTCCTTTTTCTCGCAGGTCCTCTTTTCTATAATCTGCAGTCTATCCAATCTCCTTCTTTCTCTGCTTACCTTTCTCCAAGACTCCTGATTATATGGAGTCGGTCTACTGTCGATGGTTACACCGCAGTAAAATATGTAAAATAGAGTAACCATAAGAGGAGGAAGTGCATAAATAACAAACATTCTCTGGATTGATGTTGGACTCTTAATACAATGTACTATGATTATAGTCACTGTATATCGCCCTCTTTATCCAACTGAATACTATGTTATATATGCAATGTCCCCCATGTTCGATGTACCCGTCGCATACTTGTAATCACCTGCTGTGAATACTTTCAATAAAACATTTGTAAAAGAAAAAGGAAAGTAAGAAAGTAATTTTTAATAACATTCAATTACAATACAACTTGTGTCACAATTGTATACGCTATATTATTTTTTCTTTATTTGCCATTTTATTTTCCCACGAAAGTGGAGTTACCCTTTCAGTAAAGTGTTTTTTTTTTTTTAACACAGTGCTTATGTAATTAGCAGCTTGCTCTCTGGCACAGAGGTAAGAGTACCAATTTAAACCGTGTCTAAAGATTCATAATTTCCTTGTCTCCTATCACAAAGCCACAGCATATATCAGTCACCAAGGTTTAACAGAATATAGTAGCTCCAAAATTTGACTAAATTACTTCTGGACCTAAAGGATAAGTTCACCTTTTGTAACATGTTATACCTGTATTTAGGGTGCAACATGTAACATGTTACTGTGCAGCAGCCGACCTCTGCCCCCTCACCCTCCCCGGGTAGACAGCTGTACTGCAGAAGCATGACATTGCACTTACGATCCACTGATCGTGGGGGAAATGCAGTGTAAAAAAATAATAAATGCACATTTATTTACCTGCAAAATTATGTGCAATTATTTTTATTTTTTTCCAAAAGGTGAACTTGTCTTTAACAATCTTTTATCCAGCCAGCCCTCTGAATTCCCCACTCGCATACTATAAGACAGTGGTTTGACTCCAAACTTGTATAGAAGAAGCATTAAAGCCAGCCATACATTGATTGAAATTTGGCCAGTTCAACAGGGACCAGACGAATTTTGATCCAGATATGGGCAGGGAGGTTGTACAGAAGTTGATCTACCGTTCCACTTCTGCACAACCCCCCTGTCAGATTTTCCCCACTCAATCAGTGTATTCTGAGGGCAAGGAAGTCTCCCTGCCATCAGAATACAAGGACACAGCATGGAGGATTCTCCCATCCACCTTGAATTTGTGGATGTAGGAATCAAGTCATTTTTATCATCATCTATGGCTTGCTGTCCTTCTCCTGGTCCACCCTTGCTGCCGTTTCATTGGCCGACTGCGTCAGCAGTGTCTCTCGGCACATGCGCGTTGGCTTGTGGTTAGAGCGGTCGTCGTCACTTCCGGCTGGAGTGACGTACTTCAGGTCGGTAGTCTTGGGATGGCCCTTCACCCTCCTCCTGCTCCGCCTCTGCTGCCGTCTCACTGGCCGCTTGCCGACACGACAGCGGCGTCTCCCGTCCCATGCACGGCAGCCTGTGGCCAGACTGGATGTCGTCACTTTTCGGTTGAGGTGACGCATTTCCGGTCGGAACACATTTATATGGGGCTGCCCTCAGGCTGATTAGCCATATCCAGGACAGCACACACGGCTCCGCTCCCCCATTACTCTCTATTTGCTCAGTCCATAAGAGGTAAGACTAGCAGTTTATCTATGGCTGCTTACTTTGCATCTATTTAGCCTTGCTTATATTTATATTTTTAGCAATATCACATTGCCTTCCTGCTTCTCTTCCCTCTCTTTTCTTTCATTATCAGGTATTGGCCATTTGAGCTATAAATTTCCCTCTTTGATATTGGACAGTGTTGTTTACTGGTTTTATAGACAGTGACATCTGCTGGCTTATATTGCTGCGATAGTCTACCTTCTATCAAAGTGTGTGCCCCTTATTACGTTTCCTGGATACTTCGCTTACCAGCTTTATATAGTGTCGGATATATGCCTGAATTAGCCATTTGGTAAGCTTTTGTTGTAATATCTTTCATATACCCAGCTTTTGAATGTGCGTTTATAGTGCGCAACCGGGTATACGATATGCCTGACCGCGTTCTATCTATGCATATTGATATGTTTGCCTACATATATACATTTCAATACATATGTTGCTATTACATTTTTCTTTATTGTTTATAGACCTTATTATTTGAATATCTGGGACAACTTGTTAGACCTGCATCTATGCTGTGCTATTTAGAAACCTTTCTTACTATGTAAGTATACATTTTTTTTGTAGCACAGTATGTAATATCCTTATGGCTATTATGGTATATATATATATATATTTTTTTTTTATGGATATACTAGGTTTTCCTACATATATGGATGTGTTCCCACGGGAGGGTTTTGCTTTCTGCCCCCTAGTGGTCACTGGATTTGGGCCTTTATTCCGCTGGATTTTATCAAACTGACCATTTCATTGTATATATCGGTTTTTGTTTTATTTCTTGGATACTATGATATACTTATTTGATGTTTTTCTACATATCCATTAGATCTGCAAGTTCCTGAAGAAGCACATCTATGCACGTAACATGTAGAGCGAATTCTCTGTGTGACCTTTTATTGTGACTCAACTACTCCACGCACTTTATCTCCATTGGATGCTGCTACTGGTTGCTTTTAATATTGCACCAATTTGTATGTATATATCTATAATTTGGAGGTGTTATTCAAGTCCTTGGGGTCATACAACATTATAATGGTTTCTTTTTTAATACAGTATGTGTCTGTAAACCATGATTTTAACTCTATTCAATTAAAAACTTAAATTCATTTTTACTAATTCTATGCATGTGCCTATAAAGTTCATTTTTCAATTTTTCTTCCAAACAATATTATAACGTTGGCACATTATTATCTGTGTATCCACAGTGTCACCCTGTGAGGATACACTTTTAAAATTGCAATCTTTTTGCTCTAGATATTAAGTGATGTGAGGCCACAGCAAATGCATAAAAAGACAGAGACACAACAGACGGGCTCAAATTAACTTTTTAGAAACTATTTTAGTGCATCACATTTGTACTAATTAAAGCAAACAATATTGCTAATTATTATTGACAAACATAATCTAGCACAAAAGACCTAATTACACAGCTCAGTAGGGACATATAATTTATTGCTTTAAATGCCCAGGTAAAAGGAGGAATACAGAAAATGCATTACATCTTTTAGAAATGTAGCATCTCCATAATTGACTGCGCATTTTCTATTCATAAAAATACGTGTCAAACAATTTGATGCAAAAAAAGCAAAAAACACATGAAGCAAGTATTTATACTTTACAACAGTGGTAAATGTAATTAGATGGAAAGTCTTAGAGGGTTTAACCGTTTCCTGACCTGCCTACGACGATGTACGTCGGCAGAACGGCACGGACAGGCATAAGGTACGTCCTTTTAAGAATGCCGCTGTGCCATTGCGTGCATGGCGGCGCACGTGCGCGCTGGCCGGGACCCCCGTGAGTCGGGTCCCGCAGTCTCGATCGCTGCGGGGATACCCGCGATCGTCTCACGGGAAGGCCGAACGGGGAGATGCGGAAGTAAACAGCATCTCCCCGTTCTGCCTAGCAACAAGTGACAGTGATCTCTGCTCCCTGTGATTGGAGCAGAGATCAGTGTTCACTAACACACCCCCTGGTTAACCCCCAGTGTCATTTACACAGGAATCAGTGCATCTGTATAGCACTGATTGCTGTATAAATGACACTGGTCCCAAAAATGTGTCAAAAATGTCCGCCATAATTGCTGATCGCCGCCATTACTAGTAAAAAAAAAAAATATTAATAAAAATGCCATAAAACTATCCCCTATTTTGTAAACGCTATAACTTTTGCGCAAACTAATCAATAATCGCTTATTGCTAATTTTTTTACCTAAAATATGTAGAAGAATACATATCAGCCTAAACTGAGGAAAAAAATTTTTTTTTTATATATTTTTGGGGGATATTTATTATAGCAAAAAGTAAAAAATAATGTGTTTTTTTTCAAAATTTACGCTCTTTTTTTGTTTATAGCGTAAAAAATAAAAACCGCAGAGGTGATCAAATACCACCAAAAGAAAGCTCTATTTGTGGGGGAAAAAAAGGACGTCAATTTTGTTTGGGAGCCACGTCACACGACCGCGCAATTGTCAGTTAAATCGACGCAGTGCCGAATCGCAAAAAGTGGTCCGGTCTTAAGCCAGCAAAATGGCCCGGTCTGAAAGATACAAAACAATAGTCTCTGATTAACCACTTCAATACAGGGCATTTATATACCCTTCCTTCCCAGACCAAATGTTTAGATTTCAGCGCTCTCACACTTTGAATGCCAATTACTCAGTCATGCAACTCTGTACCCAAACAAAATTTTTATCATTTTTTTTCATACAAATTGAACTTTATTTTGGTGGTATTTAACCACTGGGTTTTTTATTTTTTGCGACATAAGTGAAAAAATTGCGAAAATTTTGAAAAAAATAAAAAAAAAAAAACTTTCTTAGTTTCCATGATAAAACTTTGCAAATAAGTAATTTTTGTTCATAAATTTGGGCCAAAATTTATACTGCTACATCTCTTTGGTAAAAATAACCCAAATTAGTGGATATTATTTAGCCTCTGAAAGTTATACAGTATACAATCTATGGTGCAAATCATTGAAAATTGATCACATCTGATGCACTGACGGACTATCTCTTTTCTCGAGGCTCTGAAATGTCAGGAAAGTACAAATACCCCCAAATGACCCCTTTTTTGAAAAGTAGACAGCCAAAAAGTATTTAGTAAGAGGCATGGTGAGTTTTTTGAAGTTGTAATTTTTTCCCATAATTCTTGGGAAAATTAAAAAAAATATTATTTTTTCACAAAATTGTCATAACAACAAGTTAATTCTCACACACAGCATATGCATACTTCCAATTACACCCCAAAATACATTCTGCTACTCCTCCCGAGTATGGCGATACCACATGTGTGGGACTTTTACACAGCCTGGCCACACAGAGAGGTCCAACATGCAGGGAGCACCATCAAGGGTTCTAGGAGCATAAATTACACCTCTAATTTCCTAACAACCTATTACATTTGTGAAGGCCCTGGAGCACCAGGACAGTGGATTTACCCACAAAATGACCCCATTTTGGAAAGCAAACACCCCAACGTCTATTTTATGAGGCATGATGAGTCTTTTGAACTGTTCATTTTTTTCGACAAGTCTTCGAAAAACGTGGAAAGAAAATGAAAACGTATATATATTTTTTTTTTATAAAAAAGTGGTCAGTTTATAAGATATTTCTAACTCAAAGCATGCATATAGCAAAAATGACACTCCAAAACACATTCTGCTACTCCTCCTGAGTATGGCAATACCACATGTGTGAGACTTTTACACAACCTGGCCACATACAGAGGCCCAACATTAAAGTAGTACCTTCAGGCGTTCTAGGAGCATAAATTACACTTCTCATTTCATTCCTACCTATCACACTTTTGAAGGTCCTGGAGCACCAGAACAGTGGAATTACCCACAAAATTACCCCATTTTGGAAAGCAAACACCCCAATGTATATTCTATGAGGCATGGGCTGCAGCTAGGTACTCAGATTGGCCGTGACAGGTACTCGGGGACTCAGATGGACTGCGACAGGTACTCGGGGACTCAGATGGAATGCGACAGGTACTCGGGGACTCAGATGGACTGCGACAGGTACTCGGGGACTCAGATGGACTGCGACAGGTACTCGGGGACTCAGATGGACTGCGACAGGTACTCGGGGACTCAGATGGACTGCGACAGGTACTCGGGGACTCAGATGGACTGCGACAGGTACTCGGGGACTCAGATGGACTGCGACAGGTACTCGGGGACTCAGATGGACTGCGACAGGTACTCGGGGACTCAGATGGACTGCGACAGGTACTCGGGGACTCAGATGGACTGCGACAGGTACTCGGGGACTCAGATGGACTGCGACAGGTACTCGGGGACTCAGATGGACTGCGACAGGTACTCGGGGACTCAGATGGACTGCGACAGGTACTCGGGGACTCAGATGGACTGGTGACAGGTACTTTGATGGCTGGTGACAGGTACTTTGATGGCTGGTGACAGGTCCTCTATTGGGGGGGTGGGGTAATCAGTGTGGTTGGTGTACACTAAGCGGTAACGAGATGTTACCGCAATCTCCTTCTCACACACGATCGGTGTGTGAGGAGGAGAACCCGGTAGCATCTCGTTACCGTGGTTTGTTGACATTCTGTGACCGACTGTGATTTGACACAGCCGGTCACGTGGTTAGAGACAATTTCATTGGCTCTTTACTGCGATCAGGGTTGGGCTGTGTCAGGGTGACAAGCCTCGTCCCCGATCGCCGCTCTGCATGCATGACCGCCGTGCATGTAGACAGTACATGTGACCAGCTGTGATTGGACACAACCGGTCACGTGGTAAAGAGACATTTTTTATTGGCTCTTTACACGGATCTGGGATAGGCTGTGTCCGAGGGACACACCTCATCCACGATCGCCGCGATGCGGGCCCGCAGGAGCAGCGAGATACCGAGGACGTCATATGACGCCAGCCCTGGATGGAAGATCCCATCTGCGGACGACATATGACTATGGCCCGGTATTGAAGTGGTTAAACATATGCCCATTTCTAAGCATTATCAGTTTATAGAGGGAATTTTGCCTGTATGAGGGAGACAGTCTGTTACCCTACATTAGGCTGCCATCTTCTTCCTTTTTAATACTGGAAAATGAAATAAGCTTGTATTGACCCATAGCAACCTGTTAGATACTAGCTGAGATAATCCTCGGAACAAAAGTTTTCAACAGGGACCAATGATTTCAAATTTTAGTATGTTATACATTGCCAATGGATAAATTAAGACACACTGGGGTCGATTATCTGAAAACATTTTTAAGCTGCTATATTTTGATTGATTGATTTACGAACACTGGAGAGTCCAAAATCTGGTGCAGCTGTGCAAGGTAGCCAATCAGCTTCTAACTTCAGCTTGTTCCATTAAGCTTTGACAATAAAACCTGTAAGCTGATTGGTTTCTATGCGGAGCTGCACCAGATTTTGCATTTTCTAGTTTTAGTAAATCTCCCCCACTATGCAAAAGACAGGTAACCAACAGATTTTTCTGGTAGGTTAACAATCCTCCATCTGCCATCTACAATGCACTAACCATTCTATAAACTTACGAGAGCCTTTTGAGGCTTCAACCCTCACAATATCCCCCATGGGTAGGATCTGATTTTATAACTATGGTATTTGGCCATAGCCAATTTCTATTTTAGTGCTAAGTACATGTGCTAAGAGAAATAAGGGAGCTTCAATTCTTGTTTTGTAAAGAGTCGTGCCTTAAGTTTTATTTGATTGCATTGATTTGCAGTGGTAGTATGCTAAAGAGGAACTTTACCCTCATGAGATTAACAACAAAGGCATCTGTAGACATGTTTAGTAATGACAATTTACAGATAGATACTTATAGATAATTGGCTTTATATTCTTTGAATACCTTTTTTTTTTTCTTTCCCTCCCCATTCTTCTTGTGGTGGCCATTTTCACTAGGGCAGATGAATCCATCTCACTTTACTTCCTGGAAATCTGGGTCTGCCTCCTGGAACATGTGACAGGAACTTCCCAGAATGCATCTGTGAGGCCAAGGTTACATCACCAGTGTCTCATGCAACCAGAAAGTGGAAAGACGGTAATTGCAAGTAAAAGCAAAAAAAAAGTTTGTTTAACCACTATACAACCGCGCAGCTCTCAGGGCGGGAGGACATCATATATGACGTCCTCCCCTTCACGGCCCTCCAGGGAGCGCGCGCACCCGCCGTGTCACTGGGCACCCTATGCGCGTGCCCAGCGGACGCGATGTCCGCCGGGCACCCGCGATTGCCCGGTAACACAGTGGGACCGTGGATCTGTGTGTCTAAACACACAGATCCACGGTCCTCTCAGAGGAGAGGAGCCGATGGTGTGTTCTGTGTACAGAGAAACACCGATCGGTCTCCTCCCCTTGTCAATCCCCTCCCCCTACAGTTAGAATCACTCCCAGGGAACATGTTAACCCCTCCCGCCCCCTAGTGGTTAACCCCTTCACTGCCAGTGTCATTTAAACAGGAATCAGTGCATTTAAATAGCACTGATTGCTGTATAAATGACAATGGTCCCAAAAATGTCCAAAGTGTCCGCCATAATGTCGCAGTCACAATAAAAAAAAAAAAATCGCTGATCGCCGCTATTACTAGTAAAAAAAAAAAAATATATTAATAAAAATGCTATAAACCGATCCCCTATTTTGTAAACGCTTTTTACCAAAAATATGTAGAAGAATACGTATCGGCCTAAACGGTTTTTTTATATAGTTTTTGGGGATATTTAGTATAGCAAAAAGTTAAAAAAAATATAGTTTTTAAAATTTTTTTTCAAAACTTGTCCCTCTTCTTTTGATTATAGCGCAAAAAAATAAAAACCGCAGAGGTGATAAAGATACCACCAAAAGAAAGCTCTATTTGCAAAAAAAATAAAATAAAAAAAATTGGGGGGGCGTGGCTAGCCGTGAGGAGAGATGGCCGCTTAAACCGAGCGCTCCGTCAGACCGTGGCCCCTCTCTAGCCTGAACGGGGAACCAGCACTAAATAAAAGCCTCACCGAGCATGGGGACTGCCTCCCGCACCTCTTCGGCATCCCGTTCTAGATCCCCGAGGCGAACCGGGGACCAGAGCAGCCGCGGCGTCCCGGAGCTCTCCAGGCCTCAGAGATCCAATATGGCGGCGAATACCTCAGCCGCCTCACAGGCGCAGAGCGGCATTACACTCACTCCGTCCATGACTCCTCCTGAGGCTATGCCTGGTACTTCACAACATCCTACCTTACAAGATCTACGTGCTGTGGCAAATGACATCAAGGATACCTTCACCGCAGCCATGACAGACCTAAGGCAGGAACTACAGGAAATGGCGGGAAGGATGCAGGATGTGGAACAAAAAACGAACGTACACAATTCGGTACTAAGGAAAGTGACGGCCACGGTAAGCACACACACTATGCAATTAAGGGACATTCAAAGACATGTCGAAGACCTCGAGAATAGGGGAAGACGCCATAACTTAAGAGTGAGAGGCCTCCCTGAGAGTGTGGATAATACCCAGCTGCATGCCACAGTATCAGCCATCTTTAGTCAGTTATTGGAAAGTCAGTGTATTGAAGTCATTAACATGGATCGCATACATAGGGCTCTTAGACCTAAAGGAAGGGACACAGACCCTCCCAGAGATGTTATTTGCTTTATTAATGACTACAGGCTGAAGGAAGATATCTTAAAACAGGCCAGAATTAAACGCACGACTGAATATGAGGGCCATAGAATATCTATATATCAAGACCTATCTGCAATAACCCTCAGGCACAGGAAAGATCTACGCCCGCTATTAGAAATACTTCAATCCAAAAATATACCATATCGCTGGAAATTTCCCTTTGCCCTTGCAGCCACTAATCAAGGGCGCACAGCCATTTTAAGGGTCCCTGAAGACCTAGATTCATTCTGTCAAATTCTTGACATCCCGTATACCCCTGTACCTAATTGGTATTCTGACTTTCCACTGTCAAACTTCTCCATCCAACCACGCGGAACAGACCAGATGGAAACGCAGGCCTCACATTTCAGAAGACGCAGATCTCCATCAACCTCAAGGAGGAATGTGAATGCTACACCGCCTCTACAATCAGTCAGTCCTACATCAGCTCCACTTCCAAGGAGAGCCCGCAGAGATCACTAGTTACTTATACTATATCAGTATAGTTTACTAAATCATCTTAGTAGAATCAACTACTTGATCTTCTTCCATGATACATCTTTCTAAAAAATGAGGGTCCCCCCCCCCCCTCGCCTTTTTTTTTTTTTTTCTTTTTTTTGGTTTTGTTTTGTTTGTGTTTGACTTGTTTGCAGGATATCTCCTCTTCATTCTCCAAGAAAATGACAGCTCTCCAGATACCATTGAATGCTTGACACGAGACTGAAAACGAAGTACTCTATATGGTCATGACCATCCACTCATGGTACTGGTTTTGTTACACAATTATTTCATTTAATTCTTAGTCAGTAACAGATACACTGGTATATAAGCTTAGTTTGTATAAATGAAGAGACAAATTAAATGTGAACACAGCACAATTATATACAATTTTTCCAAACAGTAATGTGGATAGAAGCTTTGGGGAATGCATGAAATTCCCCAAATCCCATTATTCCACTATACAGCTCAAACACCCTGTTACTTTTGCTGGTATTATTATATAGGCAAAGTGTGCGGATTTATATATGTTTCATATGGTCTTATTTATTCACCCATGATTTGATTTATGATACATTCTTATTGCTTTTACCATCTAGCAAGGAATAAGCTCACTGTGGTAATGGCTTAGTTAATATAAATGAAGGTATGGGCTATATGAGACTCAAACACATTTGTTAACTGTCTATCCTTTGTTATGGAGAATAATTTAGGATAGGAGATTTGGGGTATATATGGGAATCCCTAAATGCCCTTGAACTATTAGACAGTTCAAATACCTTGATAATTTCCTTTTTGGAGAAAAGATGGGTTGGGGGAGGGGGGTTTGTGTGTGGGGGTTTCCCCCCCCCCCTTTTTTTTTGTTTATTTTTTTTTTTTCTTTTTTTTTTTGTTGGGCTCCTTTCTATTTAAAGATACAGTCTACCTTATAAGACCGTAAGCACTCGTTTAGGCCCACATATTACCTTACTTAACACAAGAAGAACTCATGCTGAAACTTATTGACGGTTATTAATGTCTTATGTTTAGATGTGTACATGTATGGGTATATATATATGTGTGCATATATGTGTGTATACATAAATATATAGATATTTTTTTTTTTAGGTTTTTTTTTTTCTCTTTTATCCCTTAGTGGTCATCGCATGTTTATGTTTTATGCGGAGAACCTGTTGCTAACTTCCAACCATGATGATACAATGTTTGGATCTTAGTTCATCTACTTTATTCTTCCAATACCACATAAATATACTCCCTTTATAGGAGAATTATCTCCATGTTGTATACGCCCTTAGGCCTCTGACACACCACACTCAGTTCAGTACTTTTCTCCATGCTATCCTCAACATCATACACGATTTTCTTGGTTCTCATTGCCCGAAGGACTTCAGGTCCAATAATATCTTTACCTTCTATATAGTGAACCCATGTCTCTACTTATAACTAATTTCCCCTTACTTACTTACCATTTAGATTGTCATTTCTTGTTGAGGGTCTACGGTCTGACGGGATGTATTACAGAGTCCTATAAACCGTCTATTCTCATCCTAGTTGACCCCCAAAGAGTGGTGCTACTTTTATTGGTAACACGGCGAATTTCTAAAACCTGTATACCACTGACTCTCACCGGTACCCTAACCATCCCTTTGTAGTAGGCGAGCAGGTCCTCGCCTACCACCGGTTCCCCCTTGATAATTGATAATCCCTAACCTTACTCTAAGGCCTAGTCTAATACCCCCCTACATTACCTTGACTCTACCCTTAACCCCTCACAGGACGCTCCAGGGGACCAGTCACTTTCCTACTATAAGGAAGTACATAATTCTGTTGTATTGTACATATACATATACTTCCTTTATCTTCTTGACCTCCTTTTTGACAACAGATAAACCGAAGTTCACATATAAAGAAAAATGGCTTCTTCAAACCCTACATTATCGAATACCCTACTCAAAATTATTTCTCTCAATGCAAAAGGCTTGAATGTGCCGGAAAAAAGATCCCAGCTATTAACGACAATGAAACGCAACCGAGCAGACATAATTTTTGTCCAAGAGACACACTTTAGGGGAGATTCCACTCCAAAACTATACAATATATATTACCCTATAGCTTATCACGCCACAAATCCCATGTCCAAAACTAAAGGAGTATCCATTATACTAGCAAAACATAACCCTATGCTTATTACAGACTCTTTGATTGACAAAGCAGGCAGATTCCTCTTTCTAAAAGGAACTTTGAAAGGCAAGCAGATCACGCTGGCCAATATATACGCCCCAAATTCCAGTCAGGTATCCTTTTTTCGGGAAATTACCAGACGCCTTGCTGATTTTCAAGAAGGCACATTGATATTAGGAGGGGACTTTAACATTCCCATGAACCCCATACTAGACACGTCTAATGGTTTATCATCCATCCCATACTCTGCTCTTAAAGCAATTAAAGGTGAACTACAATCTTTATTCTTACATGATTCCTGGCGTACTTTATTCCCCGATTGCAAAGATTTTACATTTTACTCTAATCCCCATGACAAATACTCCAGGATAGATTATTTTTTCATTACTCAATCCGATTTACCCTTTCTTCTCTCAACCTCGATTGACCCCATGTACCTTTCAGATCACCATCCGATATCTATTTGTATGTCCTTCCCGGATGTGTTACCCAGAACCCGTACTTGGAAACTTGATCCATCCCTCCTCACAGATGAATCTATTAATAGTGAAATAGAAAACTGCCTAAAACAATACTTTATAAATAACTCAGCCTCCGATACTTCACCACCAATTCATTGGGAAGCACATAAATGTGTTGTTAGGGGTATCCTCATAGCGGCTGCTGCTAAGAGACGTAAACTACAACAAAAACTCTTTAACGATCTGACTAACAAAATCTATAAATTAGAAAAGGTACATAAACAAACTCTTGCCCAAGACACACTAACCTCCTTGATAACCCTCAGAAAACAATTAATGGAAATGCTGGACAAACAAACGAAACGATCCTTTATCCTACGCCAAAAAACGTTTTATGAGTTTGGCAACAAGGCTGGTAAAATGCTCGCTAGGGCCTTAAGATCGAAGAGATCTGCTAACACGATTCACACCCTTACAGATACTAAAGGCAAGAAGGTCTCATCCACACCAGACATAGCTGATCAATTTGTACAGTATTATACCAAACTATATATCCAAACTGACACAAATTCACGTACAGGCAATCCAGATAGAAAGTCAATTATAACAGACTTCCTCAATCAATATAGTCCATCCCCTATATCAGACTTAAATCGTCAAATACTCGACAAACCAATCACTTTAGAGGAAACAGAGAACGCACTAAAATCCTTAAAAACAGGTAAATGCCCAGGGCCAGATGGCTTGACAGTAGGATATTATAAGGCTTATAATTATATATTAACTCCTTTTTTCATATCTACCTTTAATACATATGCTACACCAACGAAACCCCCAAGAGATCTATTAACAGCTCATATATCAGTTATTCCAAAACCAGGAAAGGATCCATGCTTGGTGACAAATTATAGGCCTATCTCCCTATTAAATGTTGATCTAAAATGGTATGCCAAAATATTAGCTAACAGACTACTTCCCTTGATTCCTGACCTAATTCACCTTGACCAAGTAGGGTTTGTTCCAGGAAGGGAGGCAAGGGACAATACCCTGAAAGCAATTAATATATATCACTGGCTTGTCTCTTCGAAAAAAAAAGGATTCTTTTTATCCTTGGACGCGGAGAAGGCGTTTGACAGGGTGGCCTGGGATTATATGACTGAAACTTTGAAGCATATAGGTTTACCAGAACGCATGCTTAATTTCATACTCATGCTTTACTCCACACCCACGGCTCGGGTTAGGGTTAATGGTCACCTGTCAAACGCCTTCTCCGTCTCCAACGGTACACGTCAGGGCTGCCCTTTATCTCCGTTGATTTTTATCTTAACTATGGAACCCCTACTGAGGAATATTAGAGAGAATCCTAACATTAAGGGAATTGAAATAAAAGGTAATACATATAAGACAGCTGCTTTTGCAGATGACGTACTCTTATTTCTCTCTGAACCACTGATCACGCTACCCAACCTTTTTAAAACATTAGAACATTTTAAATCCATATCAAATTTACAAATAAATCTTGCAAAGTCTACAGCTTTAAACATCTCACTCCCCTTGAGACAATGTGAACAATGTCAGCACAATTTTCCTTTTAAATGGGATAATAAATATCTAACCTACCTAGGCATTAAAATAACTGCTTCACTATCAGACTTATATTCAGCTAATTACCAGCCTTTGTTGCAAAACATTACTGAAGACTTTAAGAAATGGTCAACGGGCCTTTTTTCTTGGTTCGGTAGAGCGTCCATTATCAAAATGAACGTTCTGCCGAGATTTCTATATATTCTCCAAACAGTACCTGTCCATATCCCACCGTCTTTTTTCACATCCTTTAGACAAATTTGTACGAAATTTATTTGGGGTTCTACTCGCCCTAGACTAAATTATAGTAAATTTACCTCCCCAAAAGTACGAGGAGGATTGGGAATACCCGACATTCGTAAATATCAGATAGCAAGTCACCTTACTAGAGTTGTAGACTGGAATGTCCATACCTCAGTTAAAGATTGGGTCAGAATAGAAAATCATTTCTCCCCGGTACCCTTAGCTCAAACCCCTTGGTTACATTTCCCAAAAATATCCAAATACTATAAGGACCACCCCTTAATCTTACCCACATTACGTGTCTTCAAGCAAGCGTGTACTAAATATAAGATCTCAGATACTAATGGCCCTTTAACCCCTCTCAGATGGAATCCTTTGTTTCCCTCTGGAATGAAGGCCTGCTATCTGAAAGATTTATGGCCGTCTGACAACATTCGCACCATGTATTTTTATAAGGATAATAAACTTCTCTCATTTTCAGACCTTTCCGAAATACTCAAACCTAAGGTGCTGCCCTATTGGTCCTTTATACAAATTAAACATTTTTTGAACTCGCAAGCAGCCGTTGCAGAATGGTCCAGACCTATTACTCCATTTGAAGATATGTGCCTTAAAACGGAACCCCAACGTCACCTAATTTCCTTTTCATACGCTATACTATTCCCCCAACATCCACCACAGAACCAGGTTAACATTGAACGATGGAAAAAAGACCTCTCCCTACATATACCCAACAATCAATGGGAATTTATCTATACGATCGCCCATAAGGGTTCCCTAAATGTTTGCGTGCAAGAGAATGCGTTCAAAATATTATCTAGATGGTATAATACTCCATCTAAATTACATAAAATGTACCCATCACTTTCCCCAATATGTTGGAGATGTTGTACTGAGACTGGAACTCTCTTGCATATATGGTGGCATTGTAGTAAAATTCAACCTTTCTGGGCGATCGTTCATAAAGTGATACAAATGGTAACAACACACAAACTAGACTACTCCCCAGCACAATTCCTCTTACACTACCCAGCATGCCCAAAACGTACCTACTTACATTCCCTACAGATGCATATGGTAGCTGCTGCAAACATGTGTATTCCAAGGAATTGGCGATCCACACTTCCACCAACTGTGAAAGACTGGTTCGCCCGCCTTCAAAAAACAGTACACATGGAAGAAATAATCCACCAATCTAGAGAAACACAAACACAATTTCTTGAAACCTGGTCTTGTTGGATTCATTTTACCGAATCTCAGGATTTTCGGGACCTACAGAATGATCCCTCAATACTACAGGGTAACCCTTCCTCACCATAATATGTGAAGGGTCACCCCTAGTTATACCCTGGTCCCCTGGAGCGTCCTTACAAAGCACCCTTTTAACACTCCTGACTCTCTCCCTCCTTTCTCCCTATACTCCCAGGATATTTGATCTTACAATAAGTACTAGATGTACATTTTCTTACCTTTACCTATTTAACTTTTGCTAAAACTATATAATTCATATTATAAATAATATCCAGACTATCATATAAAACGATTTCACCCCTATCATCTTCCCAGACGACACCTATATACCTATCTCCAAAACGAATTTTTCTTTTCTACAGCTTAGGTATATAAAATTCAACTAATGAGAGTTCTTACTTATTTTGACTTCAATTACTCATTTAAGTTTAAACACAC
>CM053027.1:445324143-445336800 GCA_028564925.1 Lithobates sylvaticus | reverse complement strand
TGTAGGAGGTAAAAGGGATGTAGTTAGATGGGTACCACCTATATAGGAGGATTCGTTTCACCTCCAGGGGCGGACTGACAACTCATGGGGCCCCCGGGCAATAGGAGATTATGGGGCCCCCAGGCAATCAGAGATTATGGGGCCACACAGTACACACACACACACATAGTATACACATACATGTACACACAGTATACACAGACATGTTTCTGTTGGCTGAGAAGGTACTGGAGAGGTGGGGCAGCTATAATCTCAGGATTTTTTGACCAAAAGGTTGTCGGTAAGGAACATTTCAGAGACAGATGTAAAACAAACACAGATTTTGACATACTGTCCCTGGTTTTACTGAGGCCGGCAACCCTGATGGGGCCCCCTAGTGGCCCAGGGCCCTCGGGCAGAGCCCGAGTAGCCGAATGGTCAGTCCGCCCCTGTTCACCTCTGTGTATCACCTGAGGCTGGTCACTTTACCGGGCATATGCAAGGGTTTACATCCACTTTAAGTGCAGATAGCCAGTAGGGTTTGGGTTGTGATTCGTAATAGGAGTACATTTCTGTGTGTTTGGGTTGTGCTTAGCTGTGTAATAAGGTGCTGACTTTTTCTTTTTCTTGTGTTTTACAGAAGATGAGGGGGGCTGACAAGAAATGCAGCTCAAGAACATGTCAAGCTGTATGTTATATAAATGTAGTGGACATAACCTTGGAGTTGACACATTCACTGAGTGAGAAGAAAATACAGAAACTGAAATGTGTTGTCTCACCTGTTCAATTTCTTTAAGGATATAGTGAGCATTAAACTTGGCCACTTACACTTCGAAAACTGTTTATTTTCACAAAACCCCCATAGCAAATTTACTGCAGCAGGGTGGCTGCGCTGCACAGAACCGCGTAAATATACATGATCCTGGGTTTTGGTCACGAGTGCGCACCATCGGCGGCGCGCTCCCGCTGTGATTTTACACTGCGGGAGCTAATCAGCGGGTATCACAGACCCAATATCCATCCGCTGATCGTTCGTTACACTGCCAGAATGCCAGTCTGCCTATGTAAACAAGGCAGACTTTCATTCTGTCAGTACAGAAGACATGGATCCTGTGTTTCTGTAAAGCAGAAACACAGATCCATGTCTTCCAGTGGTAAAAGCACCTCCCCCACTACACTGAAACATTAGCTAGAAACGCCTTTAACCCTTCGATTGCCCCTGATGTTAACCCCTTCCCTGCCAGTGTTATTAGTACAGTGACAGTGCATATTTTTAGCACTGATCACTGTAATAATGTCACTGGTCCCCAAAAAAGTGTCAAAAGTGTCAGTTAGCTGTTGATTTGTCCGCCACAATATCACAGTGCTGCTATAAGTCGCTAATCGCTGCCATTACTAGTAAAAAAAAAAAAAGAAAAAAAATCCCATCGTTTTTAGACGCAATAACTTTTGCACAAATCAATCAATATACTCTTATTGGGATTTTTTTGTTACCAAAAATATGTAGCAGAATAAATATTGGCCTAAATTGATGAAGACATTTGATTTTTTACATTTTTTTTGTTGGATGTGTTTTAGAGCAGAAAGTAAACAATATTGTTTATTTGTTTATAGCGCAAAAAATAAAAAAAAACACAGAGGTGATCAAATACCACCAAAAAGAAAGCTCGATTTGTGGGAAAAAAGGATATACATTTTTTTGGGGTACAGAGTTACACGACCGCGCAATTGTCAGTTAAATTAATGCAGTGCCGTATTGCATAAAATTGCCTGGTCATGAAGGGGGTAAACCTTCTGGAGGTGAAGTGGTTCAAAAACCAGTGCAGTTTCCATATTATTATTGACTATACCAATTCCCAAACACGCTGAAGGGTCTGTTCATACTAGGGGTCCTTTCTTGCAGTTTGCGGCATTTTCCAGCACCTGCAGAATGTTAGTGCTGGTTACTGATACTTGCTTTCATTTAGTACCTTGCAACTGTCAATGACATAATAAATGTGGTTAGTTGCTATGAATGGCACTTCCACTGGCATTGTACAAAAAACTGGTGTATAAAAACATATTGGGTGAAGATCTAAGATTCTCAGGCTGCATGAACTGCAGTGGGGGAAATAATTATTTGATCCCCTGAGGATCATAGGTGTATTTTAAATGATAGAGACAGAATATCAACCACAAATCCAGAAAAAAAACACACAAATGTTATAAATTAAGTTTCAGTTTAGTGAGTAAAATAAGTATTTGATCACCAAGCAAAACATGACTTAGTACTTGGTGTAGAAACCCTTGTTGGCAAGCACAGAGGTGAGATGTTTCTTATAGTTAGTTACCAGGTTTGCACACATCTCAGGAGGGATTTTGGTCCACTCCTTCTTTACAGATCTTCTCTAAATCCTTAAGATTTCTTGGCTGTCGCTTTGCAACTCAAAGTTTCATCTCCCTCCATACATTTTTTATAGGATTAACGTCTGGAGACTGGCTAGGCCACTCCATGACCTTAATGTGCTTCTTCTCGAGTTACTTCTTTGTTGCCTTGACGTATGTTTTAGGTCATTGTCATGCTGGAAGACCCATCCATGACCCATCTTCAGTGTTCTGGCTGAGAGAAGAATACAATAAATGGCCCCATCTATTGGTCCCTCAATGTGGCAAAGTCAACCTGTACCTTTAGCAGAGAAACCGCCCCAAAGCACAATGTTTCCACCTTTGTGCTTGACTGTAGCGATGGTATTCTTATGCGGCGTACACACGGTCGGAATTTCCGATGGAAACAGTCCGATGGGAGCTTGTCAACGGATTTTCCGACCGTGTGTATGCCCATCGGTCTTTTTCGGTCGGAATTTCCGACGGACTTTGGATTGAGAACCTGTTCTCAATTTTGCCGACGGAAAACCTTTCTATCGGATTTTCCGATCGTGTGTATGCAATTCCGACACGCAAAATTCCGACGCATGCTCGGAAACAATTCGACGCATGCTCGGAAGCATTAAACTTCCCTTCTATAGTGCAGTCGAACGTGTTTAATGCCGCTGTGTTACAGACCGTCGGAATTTGGTGTGACCGTGTGTAGGCAAGACAGTTTGAGCGAAATTCTGTCGGAATTCCGACGGGAAAACGATCAGAGCTTTTTCCGACAAGAATTCCGACCGTGTGTACGCGGGCATTAGAGTCAGCATTTTTCTTCCTCCAAACACAGCGAGTCGAGTTAATGCCAAAGAGCTCAATTTTTTTATCATCTGACTAAAGCACTTTCTCCCAATCCTTCCCTGAATCATTTAGATGTTCATTGGCAAACTTCAGACAGGCCTGTACATGTGCCTTCTTGTGCCGTGTTTGGAGGAAGAAAAAGGCTGACTATGACCCTAAAGCTGGATACACACTATACAATTTTCTTTATATTTTTTCCTTTAGATTTACCAAAACCATATAATATGAGGTCAAACCTAAATACTTACCAATTGTATGCAATCAGGCAGGCCCTTGCACTACATAGTTGAGAGTGAATCTAAAGGAAATCGAACAACAAAAGTTGTATAGTGTGTATCCAGCTTCAGAATCCCATCCCTATAATCAAGCATGTAGGTGGAAACATTATGCTTTGGGGCTTTTTTCTCTGCTAAAGGTACAAGCCGACTTTGCCACATTGAGGGGCCAAATGACGGGGCCATGTATTGTATTGATTTTGTGAAATGTCATACTGATCTGTGACTTATACAGTGCTGACGTCATTAAAGGTGCCTTGCTGCCCCTCTGCATTGTTTCTATGTGGCTAGGACCTCATGAGCCACATAAGATGCCAGTTGGACAGCCCTGTTCTATTACATGTGATCACATGCACCGACTGCACACGAACATGTCCAGACCATATACTATACCAGAACAGACTTAAAGGATAAGTCCACCCTAACACTAAAATCTCTACATCTACAGACATCCATGATCTAACACTAACCTATCTAGCCCTGTAAAGAAGAAAATCAGTATACCATAGTTGCCAACATTGTAAAAAAATGTATAGGGACACTTTTTATCTGTAGGCAGAGTCTTATTATAATCAGGAGGCAGGGCATTTTTATTTTCTAGGCAGCCCTTAGTCGGGGAAAAATAATGCAGTGTGAAAAATGGGCTTGATTTAAACTAAATATCAGGGGTTACTTAAAGGGGGCTTGGCTCAATGGGGTGTGGTTTGAGTCTGAGATGAACAACGGATGGAGGAAGAAGGAAATAGGGAGGGAAGGAGAGAGAAGGAAGGGAAGAAAGAGGGATGGAGAACAGCAGGCCCAGATCCTACAGCACAATAGAAATATATGTATACCATAAAGTTTAACAATCAGCACATAAAGATACTCCAAACACGTGGTGTTAGCGCTTCAATCATCCCAGCACCATGGTTGTTATGGTGAAAGGATGATTGAAGAGCATTATTTCTATTATTACATTGAAATATAAAATTAAATAGTTCAACTCAACATAATGCAGAATCAGTGGGAGCCCTGAGTGTGTCACTTGCCACGTCGCCTGCCACCAGATGCCATCAGGTGTCCCCAGCGGAGTCCCTCCTTACATCAGGCATTCCCAGTAGAGTCCCTTTTTACAGACATTTCCAGCAGAGTCCCTCCTTACATCAGGTGCTCCCAATAGAGTCCCTCCTTACATCAGGTGCCCCCAGCTGAGTCCCTCCTTACATCAGGTGCCCCCAGCTGAGTCTCTCCTTACATCAGGTGCCCCCAGCTGAGTCTCTCCTTATATTAGGTGTCCCCAGCGGAGTCCCTCTTTACATCAGATGTCCCCAGCGGAGTCCCTCCTTACATCAGGTGTCCCCAGCGGAGTCCCTCTTTACATCAGATGTCCCCAGCAGAGTCCCTCTTTACATCAGATGTCCCCAGCGGAGTCCCTCTTTACATCAGATGTCCCCAGCGGAGTCCCTCTTTACATCAGATGTCCCCAGCGGAGTCACTCCTTACAACAGGTGTCCCCAGCGGAGTAACTCCTTACAACAGGTGTCCCCAGCGGAGTCCCTCCTTACAACAGGTGTCCCCAGCGGAGTCCCTCCTTACAACAGGTGTCCCCAGCGGAGTCCCTCCTTACATCTATGTCCCCAGCGGAGTCCCTCATTACCTCAGGTGTCCCCAGTGGAGTCCCTCCTTACCTCAGGTGTCCCCAGTGGAGTCCCTCTTTACATGTCCTTACATCCCGCCTTACATCTCTTTATGGTCTCCACGTCTTTTACAGAAGAGCAGCTCATGGAGGCAGAAGGGAAGAACCAAGAGGCGGAGCCTGGGTTCTGCCTCTTGTTTCTTCCTCACGATAGCTGGTCTTTTGTAAAATGGCGGCTGGCAGAGACAATTCACAATGCCAGCCGCGGACCTCTAGCGGCGGCGGCAAAAAAATAAAAATAAAAATGTGAAAACGCAGATTTCCCAGGATATTTCCTAGGAAACGGTATAGGGGTGCAACGGATCGTCGCCGATCCGTGATCCGAACGGGCCACCCCGTTCGGATCGGCACACCCCGCGATCCGCGGAGCGCTCCGCGGCCTCGGCCTTAGGAAAGGCCGCGGCTTCGGCCTAGCTCCGGATCGGCGGCGGCCATCTTTGTACACCCGGCGGCCTTAGGAAAGGCCGCGGCTTCGGCCTAGCTCCGGAGCGGCGGCCATCTTGGTACACCCGGCCACTGTTTACAATGTGATCGCTCCGTCAAATGACGGAGCGATCACTTGTAAACATACCCTGCATTAACTCTGCATTAACTCTGCATTAACCCTGCATTAACTCTGCATTAACCCTGCATTACCCAGCCAATACTCTGCCATACTCTGCATTACCCAGCCAATACTCTGCCATACTCTGCATTACCCAGCCAATACTCTGCCATACTCTGCATTACCCAGCCAATACTCTGCCATACCCAGCCAATACTCTGCCATACCCAGCCAATACTACAGTGGGGAGAGGATGTGGATATTACAGTGGGGGAGATGACGTGGATATTACAGTGGGGACTATATGGTGGCGGAATTTTCACAGGTTTTTGCAAATTCAATTATTATTTGCTGATCCGAAAAATGATCCGATCCGTGACTCCTGATCCGAGGATCGATCCGATCCGTGAGTTTTTTGATCCGTTGCACCCCTAAAACGGTAAGACCGGGACAAAGGTCTAAATACTAGGAATGTCCAGGAAATTCGGGACAGCTGGCAACTATGGTATACATACCTTTTTTTAAGCCGATCCGATCCTGGCTCCAGCAACCTGGAAGCTCTGCAAAGGACACAGCCGACAACGGCTGTGAAATGAATGGGAAATGACGTCACCCATAGACTTACTGTGGGGCTTCCATTGTCGGATGTGTCCTCTGCACTCGCTCATACAGGGAAGCCGCAGATGACAGCTCAGCATGGGATTGAATCAGATCGGCTTCAGAAAAGGCATGTATACTGGTTTATTCTTTATAGGGCTAGATAGATAAGTGTTAGATCGTGAATGTCTGTAGATGTAGAGATTTTAGTGTTAAAGTGGTGTTTCCACCAAAAAAAAAAACGAAATGGCTTAAAATTCATAAAAAAAATAAAAAATAAAATAATAATTGGAAAAAAAAATGTTTTACTCACCTCTAAATGCCTGTTGCTAGGGGGGTCCCTTGTAGTCTGCCTCCTTCAGTGCCCTAGCACTGACGTCACTTCCCCTCACCACAGTCAGTCATCTGGGACACGTGACAGGTCCCAGATGACTGCGCGGCGTATCACGGCGCGCGGCGCAGTGGGTGCCCGGCTGTGCCCACAGTAAGAATGCCGGCGCCGGCGAGCGGAACGGGGGGGGGGGGGGCTTTGTTCCCCCACATCGCTGGACCCTGGGACAGGTAAGTGTCCGGTTATTAAAAGTCAGCAGCTGCAGTATTTGTAGCTGCTGACTTTTAAGAAAAAATTTTTTATGGGGCACCCCACTTTAAAGGTGGACTTATCCTTTCAAATAATTTTTTTTTTTTGTTTACTGTATCCACAGCTCAGTAAACATCTTCATCTTTTAATCCTTGCCTATATTCCAGTTTAATTCGGTGCCATGACTACTGACCCATGTTTTCTGTTTAAGGGTTGCTCTTTCCTCTTGCAGCATCCTATGGAGTCACCCTTGCATGCTGGGACTGCAGTTGTGTCTCCCTACACTGTGTGCATCAAAAGAAATACACAACCCCATAGCCTAGGATGGCAAGGCACATCTCTGCTTCCCACTTCTTCCTCCCACCTCCCTTCTCCAAGTTGACAGCCTGACTGTAGACTGTACTGTCCACTATTAACTCTTTCCTGTGAAGACCGGTGGTTTAGGGAAGCAGCACAGAGAGGGCAGGAGCCAGCAGCATTGAAATTTGTAAACTGCAAATGCTTGGGGTAATAGTTTTAAACACAATTTTTTTTTCTTTTGAAAAACAACAGACTTAGTGGCTGGATCACCAGGAGAAAAATAAAAGAAAGAAAGCATAAAAAAGAAAACGAATATAGCCTTCACATCTAAGAATTAGTAAGCTGCAATGCAATAAATGTTTGCTTTTGGGTTTAATACCTCTTTAAATCAAGTATTGTTTTTTTTCCTACATTTATGGGTCGGAGTTCTAGATACAAAAACAAAATAACACATACATGAATATATTTGTGAAGGCATACTTTTATACCATGGCTACAAGGAACCATTGGGTATTGAATTTCATTCAGAAGCGACTGAACTGATCATTTGTTTGGGCAACAATAATCTTCATATTTAACAATATGTAAAGCGCTGCGTAAATTGACAACGCTATATAAAGTAACTGAAATAAATAAACAAGAGATTTCCCATATTCTCTTCCTCCTCAAGTATCCAGTATAAACACAGTGCAGAATGTGTAAAGGCAAATCATAAGAATGAAAACAGCAGCACCATCTAGTGGAATATTGAGTTCTAAATTCTGAAATGCACATGTTTATTTATTTTACAAAGACAAGCTATATTATTTATATCCACATAAAATGTAAAAGGAAACAAAAATACGCCAAAGTGGTTCTAAAAATTTAAATTTTTATTGAAGAATTCAATAATAAAAAAAATAATAAAAAAAATATCCAGTGGTGTTTCTAGCCCCAATGCAATGCCACAATGTTAGTATAGTGTGACCAAGTGTCACTCATTCAGTCTCTACTTATCTCTCACTAAGCATAGATGATTCCAGGGGTGCAGCGCAGGCCATACAAATATTTGTAGACATTTTCAGGCTGCTGCAATAAGGCAAAGATCAAATTATAAAGTGCAATAACAGAATTCATCTTTCAGGAGTCTGATTCAGGACTAGTTCACACCTCATGCATTCCAGTGGTTTTTTTTCTGCATCCAAAACGCAAAAAAAGTAGGTTACATGGTTTTCAACAGCATAAGTTCTTACCAGCGCTTGCAGGTCCAGTGCGTTCCAGTTCCAGAAAAAAGTAGAACATGCTGCATTTTTCTTGCACCGAATTGTACAGGAACGCAGTAAAACGCATGAACAATGCAACGGAACACACCTACATGCATCAAAAACCTGGACCCCAGTACAGTAAAAAAGCATCTGGAACGTGGAAACGCACCAAAAATGTGCAGAAAAGCATCCGGAAAAAAACTGGAGGACGTTTTTGAGGTGGCTGGTCTCTATAGATTGCAGCACTTTGCATTCCATTTTTTGCACTGCCTTACTGAAAAAGTGTGTTAAGTTTACACATTAAAAAGAAAAGCATGTTAAAAGACATGTGGGTCACATACAGCTTTGGCACTTTTGGCTAGTTTTTGATGTGTTTAGTAGTTTATAAAGTGCTGTCTATAGTGAAGGTTCTCATTTATTCAGGTCATGGCTAGTAGTAGTTAGTCACACTCAAGTGGTCTTATTATGTAAGGCTGAAAACATTTTGCAGTTAATCCAAATTATTTCTATCTCTCCTTTTTCTATCTCTCTTAGGAGCCTTTCATCCAGCCAGTGGTGTTTTGGCTGAAAAAAAAAAAAACATTTGACACCTGTAAACACATGTAACACATTTAGGAGCATCAAGCGCTTGGGTGTTGATTCATTTTATTGGCCAGAATAATCATTTATTCTGCCCATTGAAATGAATTAATGCTTAAGTGCTAAACATGTCTAGCGTGTTTAGATGCCACAGCTCCTGGACACGCTGGCAGTGGTTATTTTCCTGCCATGTGTGGATGGACAGGTAGGCTAACATGCAGCGTTATTTAGAGGCAGAAAAAAAGAACCCCAGATGCCCCTAAAAGCAGAATCAACAACATCCAGTGTGTATGAGACCTAAATCTCTAATGAGTGTCAGGAGCATGTTCCAGCATTTCTAACCCTGCTGGTAACTTAATCCATTCACCGTGGAATGTGTCAAGGAAGATGTTGATTGTCAAGAAACAGCTGTCTACGGCTGCTTTCACACTCAGGCGCTTTACAGGCACTATAGCGCTAAAAAACAGCGCCTGTAAAGAGCCTCTCCTCTCACTCCAGTGTGAAAGCCTGAGTGCTTTCACACTGGAGCGGTGCGCTGGCAGGACATAAAAAAAAAAGTCCTGCAAGCCACATCTTTGATGCGCTGTAGGAGCGGTGTATACACCACCCCTACAGCGCATCTGCCCATTGAAAATCAATGGGCAGCGCCGCCGAAGTGCCGGCAAATCGACACTTTTAACCCTTTTTCGTCCATTAGCGGGGGCTAAAAGTGCCGTGCATTACTGCCAACGCCCCAGTGTGAAAGTAGCCTAAAGCTTTTAGAAAACCTTGTGAAATAGTTTTTATTTTTGGAAGGAAATACATTAAAAGCAATAGCTTCCTGAACCACTTCTGAGATCCTGAGGGCTTGCCTTCACCTGCAGCAACTCAAGTGATCTATGGTGGCTCACTTTTCAGAGGGAAGTTGACAGTTGGGGGGAGGGTGTCGCTTCTGCATCATCTGTTACCCTAAAAGGTGTACAACACAGTGCAAGCCCCCTCTCACTTGAATGGGTCATGTTTGGCAGCGGTACTACCCACTGAATGTGACAAGAGGTACAGCTGGTATTATTTTTGCTATGCCATGTGTACAACTCCCTCCAGCTGCAGTGTAAGGTTAAGGGGGGTGGTAAAACCAGGACTCAACCGCCTATTTTTAACACCCCACCCCCCTCAACTGCAAGTGTAAATAAGGCCTAAGGGCTTGTTTACAGCACTATCCTTGTGTTTACTGTGCAGTTCCGCATGCTCATTTATATGCCATTGCTGTGGATTTTTCAAGCATTATTTTTTTTCTACTAAGTCGCATTTACATGTGTTCGCATGCATTCCAGTACAACTACATACATAAAGATGCATACTTTTTCTTTTATATATGTGAAAGCACCACGAGGTGTAAACCAGGTTCATTATTCTTGTATATGCATTCATAAAAATGCATTTGACTGCATGGGGTGTAAGTGAGCCCTAAGGCACATTCAATGGGGGGCATGCACTGATCTAAAGAAATCTATTTGCAGTAGAAAATTTTTTTTTGCACCTAGGCAATTGCCATTAGAATGGCTTAAAAAAATAAAATAAAAAAAAAAGTCTTCTTTAACCTCCCTGGCAGTATGATTATGTCTGGAATTTTGTGCTGAAAGCGGTACATTTATTGTGCATGGAAATTTGGCGTGTTTATATTGTAGGAATGCAATTCTTATGAATAACTCACTTAAATCTGTCCAAACCAGAGTCTAGCAGACATCCCGGGTATGATAAAGTTTGAAACACAAAATCATAAATTAATAATAAAAAAAAACACTGAAATTTTCTCAGTTGCAGACTAGTCGCTGTCAATAAATTTAGTGTTTGATGATGAATTGCGATTCTAATTTATTATCGCTGTTTTCTAGCTGGTCTAAAACCACTTTTGACATAAAGGGACACTTTTTGGTTGCTATGGACAATCTCCAGTTTCCAGGCAGAAAAAAACTATTTATTATATAAAATGACATGCAGGGCAATGGGCAGACCACTAGGGACAAAGGGGATGTGTATTTTTTTTTATACAGTAAGATTACAGTACTGTATGTGTAGTGTGTTTTTTACTTTTTTGAATTTGGCGCCGAGCTCCGCTCCCGTGCGTCGTAACGTCACAGGGAACGGAGATCAGCGGCACTTGGCACTGTGTGAATCGAGCGAGCAGACGGCTCGCACACACAGCGGGAGACATCGCAGGATCCAGGGACAAGGTAAGTAACTTCCCCCCTGCATCCTGCAATGCAAGCCCGAGTCTGACTCGGGGTTACCGCTTTTGGTACTGAAGTTCCCGCCCCGAGCCAGACTCGGGAATACCGCCAGGGGGGTTAAAGTGAGTAGTATGGGATGCCCTAGTAATCAGTTTTATCTTCATATTTGCCATATTCTTCTATTGTGGCTAGATAAGCGTTTTGACCATATCCAACTCTTGTTTTATTGGTTGGTAAACTAAAGTGATTGATTTGTATGGTCAGCACAATGGGGGTTATTTACTAAAACTGGAGTGCAAAATCTGTTTTCCCGTTTTATTGTCAAGGTTTAACTGAACAAGCTGAAGTAAGACGCTTATTGGTTACCATGCACAGCTGCACCAGTTTTAGTAAATCAACCCCATTATTTGAAGGAGAGAATGGTTACTGAGCATTCTAATAAATATGATTATTATTGTGTCCACTGATAATGGCTCAAGCATTCTTGGATATAATGCAATACAGTATTTTATATTTACATATTTCATTTGTACACCATTTTAATTACCAAACTGAACTTTGTGCCTTTTAGTCCTTCTGAAGCCATAACTGGCATGCAATATTGCCGGTCACTGGTAAAGACACATGGAATGTTTTATATGGCAGACCAGTCAGATCCTATCTGGACGGCAGAGGAATTTCTTCATATGTAATTGTAATGTAAGGAGGTTTCATAGGTAAATACCAATATTCAAAATTATAAAACAAATAAAAAGACTTCTGTAACACAGATTTCCCATAAATGTCGAGGAGGCTTAAAAGAAGTTCTTTAAATGATTGATGAGGTCTATAAGGGAAATAAAACTTGCGAATTTCAGTTGCTAGTGACTTGTTCCCATGTGGGCCGAAAATGGAGCTTCCATTCCCCAGGTACACAGGCTCTCCACTATACAAGAACAAGTGAGTATAGTTTGTCTGAACGCTCTTCTTGAAGGTGGCGCCAAGCTCTGATAACTTCTGGTAGGTCCGTAGCACAAATTTGCTGCAGTCATAGGAATCAAACCACAGAGTTGAGTTAGGTGCCACTGATTCCTTCACAGTCCACGTCTCATAGTAAATGCCAGTGTTGTTATCTTCTTTTATCCATTTTGCCAACTGATTAAACATGGAACCTATTATATTAAAGAGAAGTTACAATCCACGAATGAGAGTATGAGAAATCAGATTTTCATCTGCTAAACGTGAGATATGTAATGGTTAAATTAGGCTTGAGAAGTAACGAGGGTCTGCTTGTAACTTTTGGCTGGCCTGCTACATATACAACAAACACAAAGGGTATATTTTACAACCTCAGCACCACATCCCTGGGTTAAAGATTATCAAAAACCATGAGTAAATGGGACCTTAAAAAGGTGCTAATACTTTTACCCTCAGAAAAAAAAAAAAATTATAATAATTTTTACCTATAATAATAACAACCTATAACTC
>CM053027.1:445263025-445324085 GCA_028564925.1 Lithobates sylvaticus | reverse complement strand
CTATGAAGGAGAAAGAAAACAAAACAAGAGAGTGCGTTACTGGTTACTGCTGTAAAATGACAGTGCCTATAACCATACATGTATCAGGCAGAAGGTCCTACTGACAAGACCTCACAACTACATGACACCCCCCCCCATACAGGAAAGGTATAGTACTTAAAGCAGTATTAAACTCCAAATGTATTATATTGCCAATTATTAGATGTGGTAGCTACATTATTTTTTTCCTCAATATACACCTGGTGATCCAATCAGTAAGTTTGTTATTTTATAACTTCAACTATCAGACAAAGCTATCCAGCAAAAGTAACAGGTTGAGACAAACCATTCCACAATGCCAGGGGTGCTTACTTACAATGGTCAGCTTTTTTTCATTTATGAAATACCTTTAAAACATTTTTTTTTCTTTTGAGATAAAATGTTAAGTTTTAGGCTTCATGTACAATGGCCTACATTTGCGTGGTGCGATTTTGCCATTTTGTGCGTTTTCCCACGGCTGGGAAAAAAACCTCCAGGAGAGGGGGGTTGAAGCTCACCTAAAACGCAGCAGCTCCTAAACTCTACTAAAAGCCCACGTGTACAAGGACACATTGCTTTTATGGAGTTGAGGAGCTTTGGCAAAAAAAACGCCAAAAGGTCCTAAACTCAAGTTTAGGTGCTGTCAGTGAAGGCCAGTGTACATGAAACCTTAGTTTAGTTTTAGATAAAGCAGAGCGGGATTAGAACCCGTTTTATTGCAGTCTGTGTCCTGTTAGGGAAATTCCACTCTCCATTTGTCCTGTTAACAGTGAAAGTAAAACGAAAAAATCACTAAAATTTTGGGTTGACATCAGAACACTAATATAGGGAAAATCTTCCAATGGGGACACTATTTCTGTTGATTCCTTCACTTTGGAGGGATTTCCTCTCATTTCCTGTTTTGGCTATGGGGCAGGAAATTAAGGGAAATTTCCCCAAATGGGACACAGATAGCAAAAAAAAAAAAAAAAAAAACCCACAAGAAACTGGGGGTATATATATACACATTTTTTCAGAATAAATAAAGTTTTGTCTTAGCTACACTTGACTTCACTTCAGTGTCCACTTGTGCATTATTCTATACTGTATATTCTATTCTATATTATTCTATACTGTCATTACAGTCGAGGATGTTATTATTACCCTCTAAGAAACTATCATACAGCTGACAACCAATGAACTTGGTATATACAGTATGTCAAATGTTTAACATCTAAACAATAAACAGAATGGAGTGTTAAAGCATATCTGAACCCAAAAACAAAAATGTAAGATATTGCAGTTTACCAGTCCTTATATATGGTGGCTGCATTAGTTTTGTTCTTAATTTCTTTATTATCTGGTAATCCTGAAAATAAAGCACTGTATCTATGGAGGAAGCAGCATTGTCCCCCGATTTGGACTAAAAACATATCCTCCTCTCCATCTATATTACATATAGTTCAGAGCATAGGAAGTGATGAGACATTTCTTTTCTGGCAGAACCAAAAACTATTTTGTACTTGCTAAAAATGTTAATGGCATGAAAATAAATGAATAAAATAAAACAAACAGACTAATGCAGCCACCACATCCAGGCACTAGTAAGCTGCAATACATTAACCAGCTCATGCAGATATATTGCGGCAGAATGGCAGTCCTGGGCGAAACCCTGTATGGGTACGTCCTTCCCCTTTTTCGTCCACCAGAGGGTACGCGCGCCCGCTGGGGGGACCCGATGCGCCTGCATGCACGAGCGCCAGCACGGGGATTTGTGTGTGTAAACACACAAATCCCTGTGCTGTTAGAGGAGACATATCATTTGTTCCTAGTAAGTAGGAACAGAGATATGTCTCCTCTCTTACTCTCTTGATCGCCCCTTATTGTTAACCCCGTTCCTACCAGTGACATTTACACAGTAATCAGTGCATTTTTTATAGCACTGATCGATGTATAATTGTCAATGGTCCCAAAAATGTGTCAAAAGGGTCCGATCTGTCCGCCGCAATACCGCTAAAAATTGCAGATCACTACCATTACTAGTAAAAAATATATATATGTGTGTGTGTGTGTGTGTGTGTGTGTGTGTGTGTGTGTGTGTGTGTGTGTGTGTGTGTGTGTGTGTGTATATGTATATATATATATATATATATATATATATATATATATATATATATATATATATATATATATATATATATATATATATATATATATATATATATATAAATATAAATGACATAAATCTTTCCCATAGTTTGTAGACGCTATAACTTTTGCCGCAAACCAGACTACATATTGGCCTAAACTGATGAAGAAATTATTATTTTTTTTTTTTAATTTGGGGGATATTTATTATAGCAAAAATTAAAAAAATATTGTTTTTTTTTTTTAAAATTGTTGCTCTTTTTTTGTTTATAGCACAAAAAATAAAAACCATAGGAGGTGATCAAATACCACCAAAAGAAATCTCCATTTGTGGGGAAAAAGGACGTTTGGGTACAGCATTGCATGACCGCGCAATTGTCAGTTAAAGCAATGCAGTACCAAATTGTAAAAAGTGCTCTGGTCAGGAAGGGGGTAAAATCTTCCTGGGCTGAAGTGGTTAAAGTTGAACTTTAGTCAGAAAATTAAGTCCTGCTAGTTCACTTCAGGCTTGCCCTTTTTGCAGGTGTGGTTATGTAAAACATTTAAAATAAGTGCCTATACTGTTTAAAATCCAGTAATTCACTGTCTTGCCCTGCTGTGCCATGCTCAGTTGCTCCCAATTTTTGGCATTTTAAAAAAGGTACTGCTGAGTTTGTAGAGGCCTATCTGCTGACAGCCTTAAAGCAGAATTAAACTCTCCTTCCTATCCTTTACAGCCAAGGAAGCTGCTTTTGCTTGATCTGCAACTGCCATGATGCTACACATGTAATCAGTTATGACATCAGCCATTTGATGTTTGACAGTTTGGTTGAGGACACAATCAAATCAAACAGTTTTTTGAAACTGGTAAATCGATGGGTTTACTTCCACTTTATGATTCACAGCTGGGGCTTTGGGCTTCAGCAAAATAGCAGCCTCCAGCAAGAAGAAACAGAAGCAATGCTTAAGGCAATTTACAGAACACACTATTTTGGTAGCATAATTATTAATGTGCAATGTACAGTATGTTCCTTGCTAAAGAACATTTTTAAACGCTTGCCGACTGGCTCACGCCAATATACGTCTTCAGAAGGGCAAGTACAGGCAGATTAACGTAACTGAACGTTGCTCTTTAATAAGCGGTTTGCGGGCACGCGCACGCCGTGCATTTTCGGGAGTGTGATCGCGGGTCCCGCATACTCTATGTCCGCGGGGATACCCGCGATTGTTTCAGAGAGGAAGAACGGGGAAACGCTGATGTAAACAAGCATTTCCCCTTCTGCCTAGTGACAGGACACTGATCACAGCTCCCTGTAATCGGGAGCGGTGATCAGTGTCGTGTCACACATAGCCCCTCCCCACTGATCGCTGTATAAATGTCCAAAATAGAGCCAAAAGTGTCCTATGTGACCGCCATAATGTCACAGTCACGATAAAAATCGCTAATCACTGCCATTACTAGTAATAAAAAAAAAAAAAAAAAAAAAAACTATCCCCTATCTTGTAGACGCTATAACTTTTGCGCAAACCAATCAATAAACGCTTATTGCTATTTTTTTTACCAAAAATATGTAGAATACGTATCGCCTAAACTGAGGAAAACATTTTATTTTTTTTATATATTTTGGGGATATTTATTATAGCAAAAAGTAAAAAATATTGTGTTTTTTTTTTTCAAAATTGTTGCAATTTTTTTGTTTACAGCTCAAAAAAAATAAAAATAAAAAAAACGCAGATGTGATCAAATACCACCAAAAGAAAGCTCTATTTGTGGGGGAAAAAAGGATGTCAATTTTGTTTGGGAGCCACGCGGCACGACCGCGTAATTGTCAGTTAAAGTGACGCAGTGCCGAATCGCAAAAAACGTTCTGTCTTTTCCCAGCCAAATGGTTCCGGGGCTTAAGTGGTTAATTAGGTTGTTATGGGTAAAGTTCCACTTTAAACGTTTGTTCTTGGGTTTAGATATTACTTTAAAGGTTATTTTCATGTAAAGAAAGTGATGATTGCACCCATGTAAGGTTTAGCAGAAGGGAATGAAAATCACCGGTTTACCTTCGGTAGATCCATAAAGCTTGGTCTCGCAGTTGAAATAAGTCCAAGAGTTTTTAGGGAGCAATTTACCAGTTGTGAAAGAATATCACATGCAGCTTCTGCGGATTCCTTGCTACTATCCACCTGTGATACAGACAAATGCATGATAGAATGCATGATAGTGTTTTACAGAAAAATACAAAGATTAAATGAACAACTAGGCTCATCATTCAGTTTAAATTCAAACATTTCCCCAAAAAGCTGGACTTGAGCATTTAATTAGCCATATATTATACAATTTCCTTTATATTTACCTTCAACTATGTAGTGCAAGGGCCTGCCTGACTGTGTACAAATTAAAAGTGTTTGTTCGACCACATATGTTTTTTTTTTTTTTTAAAAGGGACATTGTGCAAAAAGAAAAAAAAAAAAAAAAAAAAAATTGTATAATGTATAGCCAGCCTTAAACATAGCAAATAATCAGCTTGTACTACACTAAATGTAACACAAGACCTGAGACTTTTCTGCTAGTATTTTTTTTTTATTTTTTTACTGCATCACCTCAGAATAAGTCCTCACTAAACAGAAAGAACCGTAATGGACAGGACCTATCTCATCTTTCACCGACTCTGGGATGCAGATCTATATAGCAGAAAAATACACTCTATTACCAAAATTATTGGGACACCTTTTTACATGCACATGAACTTTAATGGCATCCCAGTCTTAGTCCGTAGGGTTCAATACTGAGTTGGCCCACCCTTTGCAGCTATAACAGCTTCAACTCTTCTGGGAAGGCTGTCCACAAGGTTTAGGAGTGTGTCTGTCTATGGGAATGTTTGACCATTCTTCTAGAAGTGTATTTGTGAGCTCAGGCACTGATGTTGGAGGAGAAGGCCTGGCTCGCAGTCTCCGCTCTAAATCATCCTAAAGGTGTTCCATCGGGTTGATGTCAGGACTCTGTGCAGGCCAGTCAAGTTCCTCCACCCCAAGCGCGCTCATCCATGTCTTTATGCACTGGTCCAAATCATCCCAAAGGTGTTCTATTGGGTTGAGGTCAGGACCAGTGTTAATTTCATCAACGAAAACATTTTTCGTCAAAGAATTTGTCGGTGGCATTTTTACAGTGATGAAAACAAAACAAAGTACAGCACATTTTCACCCACTGATGAAAACTATAAAAGGAAAATCAAATCTGTTTTTGTTCCTTAATGAAAACAGGACGAAAATGACAAGGAGGGACGTTTACCCTCATGAACTACCGTATTTATCGGCGTATAACACAGTGGGTGCGTGCTATACGCCGATATTTGTTTTTACCAACGGGGGGGGGGGGGCGGGAATTGGGCGGTCTGCTCCGGGTGCCTCACATTGGGGGGGGGGGGTGTCAGGCCAGCTGCCCCGTCTCTCCTGGCCCTGGGACAGCACTGCCAACATAGTCTAACGTTAGGAAAAAAATGACTGCCAGCCCCTTATAAAACTAAGCTGCAAAATGCAAAGCATACTCCAGCAGTTCATTTCTTAAAATGACAATGTTTCAGTAACATACCTTAAAGCTGACATACTGCAGGTGATTTGAATGTCTTTTTATAATCTGTTTGATCAGATCAGGATGTGTTGCCTTTAGGTAAGAAGTAGCTGGTTGATTAAGTTCAAATTCAAAACAACGCCACAGGTCAGGCATGTGAAAAACATGGTTCCAGTTCCTGCACACTTGGGAAGCGTGGGCGCGGTCCAAAAGTGGCAAATACTGAAAAATCTGTAGTATTATATCTGGGAGTAGATTCGCCCAGTCATGTGACTTTGACATCTTTGTTGTTTTATCTCCTGAACTTTTGGGTCTCTTTGACAATTCCCCCAGTTCTCCTACTGATAAACCAATGCTGGTATCACTGGCCATTCTTCCTCTTTTCATCCTATATATAAAGAGAATATACACATCAGACATCTAGAATCATAAGAAAAAAAAAAATTGTAATATGATCAATAAACAAATGGAGTTAGAAAATACGTATTATGGCATTTGTTGGTATTGCTCTTCATGGTGTTAACTTGTGGATGATAATAATGTTCAACTACCAGGCCAATGTTAAACTACGGGCAAAACTTTGTCTGTTTTGGATAGAGTAAGGGAGGGTTATAACCCCTGTAAGGTTTATTTTTGCCATCTTTGTCCCTTTGGAGAGATTTTCCTTCCCTTCCTGTCCCATCGCCAAACAAGAAGTGAGAGGAAATCCGTGCAAATTAAAGGGAATTCTTTGGGGACCCCCAGGTCACCAGAACCAGTGTCCCCATTGGATGATTTCCCCTCTATTATTTATTTGAGGACAACCCAAAATTTGGGATTTTCTTTTACGTTCACTTTCAGTAATAATGGTAAACAGTACAAATGGAGAGGGCGAATCTCCTTAATGGAGGCATAGACAGCAATAAAAACAGGTGTTCTAATACCTCTCTACTTTCTACACAACTAGTAAAAAAATAAAAATTAGCCTCTATTTATACTTTAATTTCAACACAGAGCTGCAAATCTTGTCATCAGTACTGTCAAGGTGGACAATACTGTAATGTGATAACACACTGGCTTTTGCTCACTTTAGGACTGGAAGGGACCCGTTCTTATATCCTTGTTCTAACCAGAAAATGAACATCATTTGTTACTTTGCAGTTGTATCATTTTCTCAGATACTAGTTACAGAACAGTTTATGGGGTATGGCAGGGCACCCACATACCCATGAGGAAGTCCAAAGGTTCAAAGGCAAAATTAGAGCGTGGTGCCCCTTTAGTCCAAATTTGCATTAAAAGGTAAAAAGTGCCTACTTACTAGGGGTGTTGAAAATAATCGGCGCATCGGTATGCAGCCTTGAACGATTCTGCCTCGATAAAGAGAACAGCTAAATCACAACTGCGTGACCGACATCGTCCCGGCGCACCCTGCCTCTCCCAACGTCATCCCGGCATGCCATCTCTCCACCCGTGCCTGCCTCGCCACCACTCGCCAGACATCTTCCGCACCCTGTTAATCTCCTCCCATGTCTGCCTCATCAGCCACCTTCCACCATCTGTCTCAGTCTCCTCCTGCATCTGCCTTGCCACTCGCCAGCCACCTTCCGCACCCTTTCACTCTCTGTCTCCTCCCATGTCTGCCTCACCAGCCACCTTCCTCGCCAGCCACCTAGGGAAGCAGGTAAAAAGGAAAAAAAAAAATGACGACACTTTTCTTACACTCGGAGCAAATCCAGACCACTGAGTCTGACGCATAAGCATTAGGCATCATTCCTCCCAGTGACACATGGGAACCATTCCCGCCCCCCAGTGACCATTGACACATGGGCACCATTCCCCCCCAGTGACCATTGACACATGGGCACCATTCCCCCCCCAGTGACCATTGACACATGGGCACCATTCCCCCCCCCCCAGTGACCATTGACACATGGGCACCATTCCCCCCCCAGTGACCATTGACACATGGGCACCATTCCCCCCCCAGTGACCATTGACACATGGGCACCATTCCACCCAGTGACCATTGACACATGGGCACCACTCCCCCCAGTGACCATTGACACATGGGCACCACTCCCCCCAGTGACCATTGACACATGGGCACCACTCCCCCCAGTGACCATTGACACGTGGGCACCACTCCCCCCAGTGACCATTGACACATGGGCACCACTCCCCCCAGTGACCATTGACACATGGGCACCACTCCACCCAGTGACCATTGACACATGGGCACCATTCCACCCAGTGACCACTGTGGCACTGACACTATTCTTCCCAGTGACACATGGGCCCAGTTATAATATCCCGTCATACAGTCACTTTACAGAAAACATTATACCTGCACTCTACCACGAAACCAAAGTTTAGGTAATTGCGTCAATGAGCCAAGCCAGTCAAGTCACAATAACGAGTGATTCATGGACTTCAGTCACGATGGAGTCTTATGCTACAGTAACAGCACATTATGTTAGTAAGGACTGGCAGATCTTGTCGCATGTGCTGCAAACAAGAGCCATTTAGGAGTCTCACATGGGTGCTCATCTGGCAGAACTACTGTCTCATGTCGTGGAAGAATGGTAGCGGTCTGATAAATCTATAGTACTTGTGACCAACAATGCATTAAACATGATAGTTGCAGCTCAAGTTGGGAAATTCCCTCATGTAAAATGTTTCGCCCATACACTAAATCTTGCGATCGAATATTAACATTCTTTCAGTGCAGCACTACAGGCGAGCCACTGTCTGAAAGAGAAACACAAATGGCCTGAAGAATCATAAGCTGATAACCAATATGCCAACAAGGTGGAACAGCATATATGACATGGTCGAAAGGTTATCAGAACAACCACCTGCAATCTGTGCCACCATGCTGTCTCCAGAAGTCAGAAAAGGAGAGTCAGATCTCTGCACTCTCAACAAAAGCTTGTGAGATCTCACAGTGTATACAGGAGCCTTCCCTGGAAGGCACTGATGACATAGGCACTAGCTATATCACCAGTGCCTATAAGGGCCAGGAAGTAAAATGGACTAAAATATAAGTAATGCCTCATGCCATTATATCACCTTGCAGAGTTGCATGCAACACTGACTCGTACTTTTTGGGGGTAAAGATCCACTCTAAAACAAGAGATATTCTCTCCCTTACCAAAAGGATGGCTTTTCAATTAACTACTTCCCGCCGGGAGGGAAAACATGGAAGTCCTCCCGTTTCAGTGGGTATACCGGGGGCTGATGCCTGCACCTACAGGCATCAACCTGGTATCGTTCTCTTCAGCCGGCAATTCCCTGCACCGCAAGAACAATCACAGCAGCAGTTCAGCCGCTTGATCGTTCTTACAGGCGGCGGGAGGGGTTGCCCCCCCGCGCTCTCCGTTGCTTCTATCGGTTTGCCCATAAGATCCGCGAGTCGGAGGAGAAGAAATCCACTGGCGATAGAAGTTGACCATATAGATTTCCGGAGAACAGATGGCCCCGGTCATCTCCATGACTCTTGATGGCCCGAGCGCAACGTTATGACATCACGCCCAGCCTGGCAGTTGTAAATAATGCCATGTACTTGGCTGGAAAGCCGAAATCATCCTAGTTTTTTTTTTATAGCTCATGCTTTCTAGCCTGAAGGAGAGATGTGGGGTCTTATTGACCCCACATCTCTCCATAAAGAGGACCTGTCACGCACTATTCCTATTACAAGGGATGGTTACATTCTGTGTAATAGGAATAAAAAAGTGATCAAAAACATTTTTTTAAAGGGAAAGTGTAATCAAAAAATTTAAATTAAAATAAACCAAAAAAATTTAAAAGAGCAATAATTCTATATCAATACCTCCTCTGTAACTCTAAAAAGGTAACCTGTAAAAATTTTTTTAAAGCGTTGCCTATGGAGATTTTTGAGTACCAAAGTTTGGCGCCATTCCACGAGCGTGCACAACCATGTAACATAAAAAGTTCCAATGACCGCCATTTTATTCCTTAGGGTCTCTGCTAAAAAAAACATATATAAGGTTTGGGGGTTCTATGTAATTTTCTACCAAAAAAATATATGATTTTTACATGTAGAAGCAAAGTGGCCCGGATGGGAAGTGGTTAAATTATACCTTATCTGAGCATGCCCTGATCAATGTTTTTTTAGACTCATGACTCCCCCTTTGCCTTGTGCCTAATATATCCCATCCAACACCAAGCCCCCGCCCCCTTTTCCTTTAATGGTATCTCTTCCACCACCATCCTTCCTTCCTTCTACTCTACTTACTCCACCCCTGATGAACGTTATTTATTCAGATGAATACTGTCACCATTAGAACCAGTGATCAGTGAATAATAGGGTACAGCTTGTCCTCATCAGTACTGGGGTTCTTCTGCCTACATTGATACTGGCTTGTGCTTATATTCCTTTGAGCCTATGTTTCAGTATGATTCAGTGTGAGTCTGGATGTACCACTGACTTGTTTATTTTTATTAAATATCTTTAATTTAAAAAAAAAATTATTATAAAGATATTAGCCCTACACTACAAAAGATTTGAATCACTCACTAGCACAACATTAAAGTGAACCTGTGGTAAAGCAAAACTATATGAAATAAAATATACAGTAGCTGACAGCATAAGCTTGTTTGCCCATGCCTTTACTGGAAATATATCCAAAAGCCAAGTGCTGCCCAATGCCCGGCTAAATATGTTCCCACGGTGGCTAGTCGCATAGCTATAAGCACACCCACACATGTCAAAGTCTGCACCTGAAGATTTGCACAGGGGTTGTGGGTAGGAGAGGACGCTAATACAGTGCAGGAGGGCACTGAGGCTCTGCATGAACAGATCATTCAAGTAAATTTGTTTATGGTGTCATGTTATTGCTACGTAAGTTAGTAGATAATGTTTCACTTTGTCGCTGTTTCAGAGCTTGAAGCTAACCTTTGGGTTAATCTCACGCGAGTGAGAGAAGAAAATCTGTGTAGTTCAGACTTTAGAACACAGAACAAAAATTATATTTTCTCATTAGCATACACAATTTTCTGCAAACACAAAAATTCTAAGTAAAAAAAAAAAAAAATTCAGACTGTAAAAAGCGTTGACACCAAAAATAAGAAAATAGAGTTAACAGAAGGTGCCAAGTTTACTAGATACAAAAATAAGGTTCTGAGAAATTTTGTTGCTCATTGGCAGAAAATGTACCAGGCCTGGAGACTTTAATGTATTATTTTTTAACATTCTGCTGAATAATTTTTTATCAGTGTTTTCTAGCTGGTCTAAAACCACTTTTGACATAAAGGGACACTTTTTGGTTGCTATGGACAATCTCCAGTTTCCAGGCAGAAATTTTTTTTTTTTATTATATAAAATGACATGCAGGGCACTGGGCAGACCTCTAGGGACAAAGGGGATGTGTATTTTTTGTATACAGTACTGTAATCTGTAAGATTACAGTACTGTATGTGTTGTGTGTTAAACTTTTTTTAAATTTGGCGCCGATCTCCGCTCCCTTGCGTCGTAACGTCGCAGGGAACGGAGATCGGCGGCACCCGGCACTGTGTGAATCGAGCGAGCGGACGGCTCGCTCACACAGCGGGGAGACATCGCAGGATCCAGGGGAAAAGGTAAGTAACTTCCCCCCTGTATCCTGCAATGCAGCCCGAGTCAGGCTCGGGGTTACCGCTCCTAGCAGAAAAAACTGAACCCGAGCCAGACTCGGGATTACCGCTAGGGAGGTTAAAAATCACCTATGGAGATTTTTAAGGGTAGAAGTTTGTCGCCATTCCATGAGCGGGTGCAATTTTGAAGCGTGACATGTTGGGTATCAATTTACTCGGCGTAACATTATCTTTCACAATAAAAACAACTGAGCTAACTCTACTGTTGTCTTATGGAAGCAATTTTCATATCTTGGTCCACACCCATTGTTCTGTCTCAAGGACATTCAGCTAAACCATTCTTATCCCATAAACATGATACCATATTTCTTCGATCGCAGTTTATTGGAACAAGCTAGGTGAAACTACAAATAACAAGAATAAACCTTGATAAGTACAATATCCCATAAATTTAGCATACATTTCAAAGACAAATATACACAGTACAATATGAGACAGTAAAACTTACTTTTTTAAGTTCAATAAGGGATTGATGGTAAGAGATTGAAACAAGACCTCTTGCAGTCTGAAAAGCATGATGAATGTGTCTCTTCCTGTGAGACTTTACCCAGAATACTTTGCTTTCCAAGTACTTCCTAGGTTATAAACTTTATTAATAAAATATACACACAGAAGCAATACCAAAAAAGGACGCTAGATGGCGCCTAAGCTCTGCAAATGATTCCTATAAAAGGTAACAACATTAAATGTCATTTACAACAACACAAATGCAGATAATCAGAATATATCCATCTGATGGACAGAACACTCCCCGCCTGACGTCAAGTGACGTCACTAACAGAGTCCTCCGTAGAAAGTAACAGAACAAGTTCAGTCACTGGTCTCAAGAACACTTTGGCCTCATTCTGTTGAAAGGTCTTGACCTCGACCTTACGGACAAGATTATCTTTGCTTGGCAGTACTTTGGTGACTAGACCTAAAGGCCACATGTTCCTTAGTGTCTGGCAATCTCTCATGAGCACAACATCACCAAGTTTAAGGTTAGGTTTTTCTGAGTGCCACTTCCTCCTTAGTTGAAGAGTAGATGTGTATTGCTCCCTCCACCGACTCCAGAAGGTATTGGCAAGAGTTTGAACTTGTCTCCATTGACGTTTGTAAAGGTCCTTCTCACAAAACTCTCCAGCTGGAGTACCTACAGGACCAGTCTTTTGCGTGAGCAACATGGTAGGTGTGAGAACCATTGGATCTTCAGAGTCACTTGAAATTGAAGTTAAGGGTCTGGCGTTAATGATGGCTGTAACCTCTGCCATAAATGTCACTAAACACTCGTGAGTAAGCCTTGCAGTTCCTACTTGTAGGAAGATAGAGTCAAGAATTCTGCGGGCTATGCCTATCATCCTCTCCCACACACCTCCCATGTGAGAAGAGTGAGGTGGATTGAAGATCCACGTGCAGTCTTGCTTACTCAAATACCTTTTTACACTGGGGATGTCCAAGTTGGAAGGAATTTGCAGTTCTTTTACTGCTCCTACAAAGTTAGATCCTCTGTCAGAGCGAATGAGTTTCACTGGGCCTCGGATTGCAATGAAACGTCTAAGAGCATTAATGAAACTTGAAGTGTCCATTGACTCAATCACTTCAATGTGAACAGCTCGTATGGACATGCAAACGAATATGACTGCCCAGCGTTTACTGTTTGAGTGTCCCCCTTTTGTGTACCGGGTGGCAACAGACCAGGGACCAAAGACATCAAGTCCAACATTAGTGAAAGGCGGATCCATGCTAAGCCTGTCAGAAGGTAGATTGGCCATCTTTTGTGTCTGTAACATTCCTCGAAGCTTTCGACAGATAACACACTTGAAGAGGAACTTACTCACACATCTTTTGGCTCCAACTATCCAAAGTCCAGCAGCTCTTAGAGCTCCTTCAGTAAACAGTCGGCCCTGGTGTTTAGTTTGGTCATGGTGGTGTTGAATGAGTAAATAGGCAATATGATGGTGACCAGGGATCACTAAAGGATGTTTCTCTAAGAACTCTAACTTGCCTTCTTTTAAACGGCCTCCTACTCTCAACATGCCATTTTCATCAAGGATTGGATCAAGTTTCTTTAAAACACTGTCTTTAGGAACAGGTTTGTGATTGACAATACAATCAATCTCTTTGGCAAAGACTTCTCTCTGTACAACAGATATTAACCAGTTTTTAGACTGTTCTAGGTCAGTTGCTGAGTAGACTTTCCTACAGTGGTGCCAACTCCTGCAACCGTCATGAGTTGGTGGTTGTTTTTTGTAAGACTGAGCTATGTGGATTAAGCAAGTGATAGCTCTAACTAGTGACCTCCAGGTGGAGAACCTGCTGAAACGGTGGGTTTTAAACTGGTTGAGAGATGTTGTTGTGACTGCAGTAGAAACCTGAGGGCGGATTTCCTGATCCTTTTCTGCATCTATCAAGTCAAATGTGGTGAGATCATCATTGTTACAGTCAGGACTGCGTAGAAAGGTGGGACCTGTGAACCACGAAGTACTGTCAAGGCGACTGGCCGCTACAGATCTGGTCGCTAGGTCTGCGGGATTATAGTCTGTAGGCACAAAATGCCATTGCTCTGGGCGGGTGGATCTCCTTATTCTCAACACTCTGTTATTGACATAGACATAGAAACGCCTAGTTTCATTATGGATGTAACCCAGAACTACTTTACTGTCTGTGTAGAACTCAGCTTCCTGGATTTCTAGGTTTGTCTCTGTTGCTATTAGTTCCGCTAGCTCTGTAGCCAATACTGCAGCACAAAGTTCCAGCCTGGGTATGGTGTGTTCAGGCAGTGGTGCAAGTTTTGCTTTTCCCATTACAAACCCTATGTGGCTTTGTCCTTTAGTGTCTATGGTTTTCAGGTAAGCTACAGCAGCAATTGCTTTAACAGAAGCATCCGCAAACACACAAAGTCTTTGCATCTGAACATCTGCAGATGACAGAGGTGCATATGGGCGTGGAATTTTAAGATTGGATAGCGCTGTTAGTGAGTCCTTCCACTCTAGCCATAGGTTCTTCCTGTCGGTGGGGAGAGGGTGGTCCCAATCTAGCGACTCACAGGTTAAGTCTGAGTAGTGCCTTACCCTGGATGGTGACAGGTGCTGCAAAGCCTAAAGGATCGTATAGGCTGTTTATGGTAGACAGGACACCTCTACGGGTAAAGGTTTTTTCCTCTGTGTTTACTTGGAAAGTGAAGGTGTCAGATCTTAAGTCCCAAAGCAAACCAAGGCTGCGTTGCATGGGAAGTGAGTCTGTGCCTAGATCTAAGTCCTTTAACTCGTTGGAATGGTCTTGGACAGGAAAGGCTTCTAAAACTTCTCTACTGTTGGAAGCAATCTTGTGGAGCCTTAAGTTGGAACACGCAAGCATTGCCTGAGTTCTTTTGAGGAGACTGATTGCGGCTTCATTTGTGGGTAGTGATTTCAAGCAATCGTCTACATAGAAATCCTTGTCCACAAATTGTCTGACGTCTGACCCATACTCTGACTCTCCCACTCTAGCAGAGTGTCTGAGGCCATATATAGCAACTGCAGGGGAAGGGCTGTTGCCAAATATGTGCACCTTCATGCGATATTCTGTGATGTCTCCAGAGGGGTTGTTGTCCCTGAACCAGAGAAACCTCAGAAAGTTTCGGTGTTCTTCCTTAACAAGAAAGCAATAGAACATTTGTTGTATGTCTGCCATGAATGCGACTGAATCCTTGCGGAAGCGGAGAAGTACTCCCAATAGTCTGTTGTTGAGGTCAGGGCCAGAAAGAAGGACATCATTTAGAGAGACACCTTCATGCTTGGCGCTGGAATCAAACACCACTCTAATCTGCCCTGGCTTCTTAGGGTGATAGACGCCAAATATGGGTAAGTACCAACATTCTTCTGAGTCTTTGAGGTCTGGAGCTACCTCAGCATGGCCATTTTGGAATATTTTGCCCATGAAGGAAAAGAAATGTTCTCTCATCTCTGGTTTCCTTTGCAGATTGTGTCTTAAGGAAGTGAGGCGTTTATATGCTAGTTCCCTGTTGTTAGGCAAACGTTGTCTTTGTGGCCTAAAGGGAAGAGGTGCTACCCAGTTATTAGACACGTCTTTCTCCATACTGCTTTCCATAACCTCTAGGAAGATTCTATCCTCAATGGACATTGCTACCTGGTTGTCTTCCTTTGTTCTCCTGAACACTGAGTGTCCTAAGTCGCTTTGGTCATTGTCATAGGCATTGCTGTCACAGAGGGAACTTAGGAAAGGAAGAGGTACAGGGTTGTTGTGCGGTAGCTCCTTTATGAGGATGCGATTTTGACAGGGTTGGAAAAGAGAAGGACGACCATTCTCGAGGGTACTAGTGAGCAGATTATTAACAGATGCCGGTTTGTGTGCACCTCCCAGGCAAACATCACCTATAATGACCCACCCAAGATCCAGTTTTTGGGCATATGGAGCACTTTTAGGACCGTTGATCAGTTTCCTTACTTTGTGGACTTGCAAGATATCCCTCCCTAGGAGTAAGATTATCTGAGCCTGATCATCAAGTTCTGGTATGAGATGTGCTATGTGCTTCAAGTGAGTCTGGTGAGCTGCTGCGTCTGGTGTGGGAATCTCTGATCTGTTGTCTGGCATCTGGTTGCACTCTATTATGGTCGGTAAGGGTAGGCATGTCTTACCATCCATAGATTCAATTTGTAGGCCGTCAGCTCTTCTCCCCGCCGTTTCCACTGTGCCTGCACAAGTCCTAAGGGAGTAGGGGCTGCTGGGGCCTTTAAGGTTTAGAATGTCAAAAAACACAGGTCTGGCTAGTGACTTATTACTCTGATCATCCAAAATGACGTAGAGCTTGACTGCTTTGTCTCTGCGTCCCTTTGGGTAAACTTTCACTAGACAGATTTTAGAGCAGGATCTGCCACCTGTACTTCCTTTGCAGACTTCAGTGCACTGTGAAGTGATTGCTGTGGTATCTGTACTAGAGTCTTTGGTCTCCCTGCCTTGCTCCTTGTCACCATGGACAGGTGGGAAGGTTCTTGGAGTAGGCTTTGGGTGTAAAGCTGTGTGGTGCTCTGTGCTGTCACACTCTGTGCATTTGACACTGACCTTACAGTCCTTGGCGAAGTGTGTAGACGAAGAGCAGCACTTGTAACAGATGTTGTTCTCTTTGAGGAAAGCTTTGCGTTCCTGGATGGTCTTTGTCCTGAAGGCTCTGCATTTCAGAAGAGGATGTGGCATCTTATGTAGAGGGCAGAACTTCGTTGGGTCATTGTCTTGATCCTCTGGCTGAGACTCTGCAAATCTGTGGGAAGAAATGTTAGTTTTGTGCACTGCTACTGGAGCTCTGAGTTGCTTAGGGCCAGCAGAAGTGATGTAAGACACTGGAAAAATGAAGCTGGGGTCATCTTTCGTTCCTGCTTGTCTGTCTACAAAGTCCACAAACTCACTAAATGGTGGAAAGGGCACATTGTGTTTCCGTTTGTAGTTACAGCCATGAGCAATCCATCTTTCGTGTAACTCATAAGGAAGTTTTTGAGCTAAGGAGTTAATACCTCTAGCAGAGTCAAGATAAGAAAGGCCAGGTAAGTCACCTTCTGCTTTAGCAACTTGTAACTCCATACATAGGTCACTGAATTCTCTGAGTCTTTGATAACCTCTGCTAGGTATTTTTGGAAAGTCTTCTATCCTTTTAAACAGTGTACTCTCTATAGCCTCTGGTGAGCCATAACATCTATCCAGTCTGTTCCAGATGTTTGTAAGGCCTATCTCAGGGTGGTTTATATTAATGTCTCTGATCCTTTTGGCGTGTTCCGCAGAATCATTGCCAAGCCACTTTACAAGGAGTTCTATCTGTTGTCTGCAAGATAGATCTAGACCTTGGATAACACTCTGGAAAGAGGATCGCCACGCCCTGTAGTGTTGAGGGCGATCACTAAATTTGGCAAGTCCTTGGGTAACTAACTCGCGTTTGGCCAGGAACTTGGCAAAGTCTACAGTAGCCTGATTGGCATTGGGGTAGGCTGCTGGTGTATTGTGGTGCGGTGTAAAGGCATACCTGATAGAAGTCTCTTCTTTAGGCTCTCTGGGCTCAAACTTGCATACGGTTGGCAGTTCGTACCGGCTCGTTGCATACACCTTTGGGGTGAAGACAGGTGTTTGATGTTTGTATGAAGGTTGAGTACCTTGTGGAGTAGAGGGTTTGGTTGGGACTGGAACGTCTGGAACACTGTCAGATTTTTCTTGCCTGTGGCACTGGGGTCCAAGGTCGTCTTGTTGCTGCTTGACTTGGAGTGACTCCCTGACATCATGTTTAATTTCTTGTTGTGGGATGCTGCTTGGGTCACAGTGCTGGTAGACATAATCCGACGTGCGTTGCGAGGAATCTTGGTGTTCTTTCTCTAGGCCTGGTATGCTGCTACCTGCTCTTGGCTCATCGTAGACGGCTGCTTCTAGAGCTTCTGCTTCTGCAATGGCGGCGGCAGCATCTCGTTCCACTGCCAGCTTCTCCATGTTAGCTTCTAAGATAGCTTGCTGCAGTTTCAGAGATGCCTCTTGCTGAGCTCTTTCGTCTTCCAGGCGTATTCTTTCCATCTCTCTCTCTTGTTCCATGCGTACTCTTTCTTGCTCTATGCGTACTCTTTCTTGCTCTCTCTCTTGTTCCTGTCTCACCCTTTCTGCTTCAAGGTGGGCCTTTTCTTTTTTCATCTGCAGCTCTTGGTCTGCAAATGCGGCCCTGGCTCTTGCTGCTTCAGCTTTTGAACGGGCGATAGCTGCTGCATTTGCGACAGATGACCTAGATGAGCTTGCTTGTGATCGTGTTTTGTAAGAAGATGTTCTACTGTGAGACATGGCTGCGGGGAAGAAGCTGTCTTGCTGTATAGAGACCGTTCTAGTGTCGGTACTGCTTGACAGAGCGCGTCTCTGTGTAGCGTGGCTGCTTGCTTTGCCTCCCACAGGCCTGCTTCTTTAAGGCTTCTGACTGTATGGTACTGTGTAGCCCCAGGCTGTACAGACTTCCGAAGTCAGCTTATCTTCCCTTCAGAGGTCAGCTTAAAAATTTCACTGTTCTGTCTCAAGGACATTCAGCTAAACCATTCTTATCCCATAAACATGATACCATATTTCTTCGATCGCAGTTTATTGGAACAAGCTAGGTGAAACTACAAATAACAAGAATAAACCTTGATAAGTACAATATCCCATAAATTTAGCATACATTTCAAAGACAAATATACACAGTACAATATGAGACAGTAAAACTTACTTTTTTAAGTTCAATAAGGGATTGATGGTAAGAGATTGAAACAAGACCTCTTGCAGTCTGAAAAGCATGATGAATGTGTCTCTTCCTGTGAGACTTTACCCAGAATACTTTGCTTTCCAAGTACTTCCTAGGTTATAAACTTTATTAATAAAATATACACACAGAAGCAATACCAAAAAAGGACGCTAGATGGCGCCTAAGCTCTGCAAATGATTCCTATAAAAGGTAACAACATTAAATGTCATTTACAACAACACAAATGCAGATAATCAGAATATATCCATCTGATGGACAGAACACAGAGATTTCCCTTCACTTCCTGTCCCATAGCCAAACAGGAAGTGAGAGAAGATCCCTGCAAATTAGGGGAATTCTTGGGGACCCCCAGTGTCCCCATTGGAAGATTTCCCCTCCATTGTTTTTCTGGGGAAACCCAAAATTTGGGATTTTGTTTTACTTTCCCTGGTAATGATAAACAGAACAAAAAGGAGGATGAACCTCCCTAATGGGGGTACAAACAGGAAAAAAAAAAAAAAAAAACCTGACAGGGATTCTAATCCCTTCCCCCTCCCAAGTTTTGCCTTTAGTTACACTTTAAACCTCAACTTTGGTCCAAAATCACATTTGAATTGTGCATTGCGTACAACTCCCCTTTCTGCCAACACATACTGCGATCTAATCTCTAAGGCTCCTTTCACACTGGGGCGGGAGCGGCGGCGACGGTAAAGCAGCGCTATATTTAGCAATGCTTTACCGTCGTTTTAGCCGCGGTATTCGGCCGCTAGCGGTGCGGTTTTAACGGTTTTAAAATCTCCCACAAAGCGCCGCCGTATCGTGCTTTGCGGCGGTATCCCATTGAAATCAATGGGTAGGAGCGGTATAGGAGTGGTGAATACACCGCTCCTATACCGCTCCAAAGATGCTGCAAGCAGGACTTTTTTGACCGTCCTGCTAGCGCACCGCTCCAGTGTGAAAGCCCGCCGGCTTTCACACTGGAGTAAATGGGGCCTGATTTTTTCAGGCGCTATTTTTAGCGCTGTACCGCCTGAAAAACGCCCCAGTGTGAAAGGGGCCTAAAACTTCCTTGCTCTGAAAACCTATTTCCTGTCTTGAGGACCAGCCATTTTGCACACTTGTTATCCTTTTGGGGACAGGTTTCCTCTCCACCCTGCAGTCCTTATGTCTCTGAAGCTGTTGAGAGAGGACCCTTAAACTGGAAGCGTTGTCTCTACCTACAGGCAGTGTCCACATCATGCCACACTGACATGGGCACCCAAAAGGAGGACAGAAATGAGAGTGATAAAGGGATAGTGGCGCTCCCTAGTGCAGAAAAAATGTGTGTGTAACCACACTAACCTAGCACACCCAGTGTAGATAATAAAGAATATAAATAAGTGAAAAGAGATGTGGGTTTGAGACCCAAAATTAGGGTTATTAACAGGGGCTAATCAGAAGGTTAGCACTCCGTGCCATACACAGCCATCCAGCCTGAGGACACTCAAGAGTAGGTGTACCACCAGAAGACCCCCGAGGGCCTGATAGGAAAAGCTATTTAGGTTAACCTCTTATATATTTAGTGCATTAAACATAAACAGATCAATAGTGCAGGTAAATATAATGCAATGCAGTGTATCCATCAACTTGCATCTCACAACACCCTAGATAAAATTGGTACACTTGGCACACCAATAGGGAAAAAATATATATATATAACTGTATAGTGAGTCCATCAATAAGCATATGAATAGTTTAAGTGGAAAAAATGAAAAATAAAAAACACGTGAAAAAAATATATATAAAAAGTCCTCCCGGGTTGGATGCTCCAATAGGTATACAGAAAAGGACAGGAAAAAATAAAAAAGGTACAAAGAGATAAAAATATATACAAAGTTCAGTAATCAGTGACTGTAGTGACTTCGCTGCTGCAGGTAAGGTGACTTCGTGCTGCCCATATGGTCCCACACTCACCGGAAAATACCACCCCTGCAGGGGTAACAGGCATAAATGGAGATCCGTCAGTGATCCCTCTACCAACACTGGATTTGGTCCCACAGGGCGATATCCCACTCCTCCGTTTCCACAGGAATAGTCTCAGGGTCTAGATACTGCTATCCAGCGTCAGCACTCCATTATCCAGGAAGTTCAGAAAAAATGTCCCTCCATGGCAAAAAGTAAAAAGAAAAATAGGGGACTCATAGCACAATATGTAAAAACAAGTTCACTTTTATTTGGATAAAACCAAAAAGTAAGATAAAAATGTATATAGCAGAGTCCCGGCGGGCTTACATAAGGCTTAAAGCCTATTGCCCTCTAATACAAACAATGCGCAGTGGCCGCTCCGCAGCTTGCGTCCCAGCGGCGTTCCAAGCATCCTGCGCTGACCGGAAGTGATGTAGGTACGCCTTACGCGTTTCGTCATGTGACTATACTTGCACCAGAGTGGGGGGGGGGGCAATCCTGGCCCCTAGATCAGGCCCATATATTATCAGTCCCACTGGGCATAAATTTACTAGCTAATTGTAGATAGCTGCGCTCTTCACCCCGACCCGATGACCACTCTCGCAGGAGTTTACGTAGGGAGGGATGTCCACTATGCGGGAGGGTCCTGATAGGGCGGCTAGCCCAAGTATTTTAATTATGAGGCGTGCCATGTATCTCCGCTCGTTTTAAATAGCAGGAAGTGTAGTGAGATGGTATCGCTTTTGACAAAGTCACATGACGAAACGCGTAAGGCGTACCTACATCACTTCCGGTCAGCGCAGGAGGCTTGGAACGCCGCTGGGACGCAAGCTGCGGAGCGGCCACTGCGCATTGTTTGTATTAGAGGGCAATAGGCTTTAAGCCTTATGTAAGCCCGCCGGGACTCTGCTATATACATTTTTATCTTACTTTTTGGTTTTATCCAAATAAAAGTGAACTTGTTTTTACATATTGTGCTATGAGTCCCCTATTTTTCTTTTTACTTTTTGCCATGGAGGGACATTTTTTCTGAACTTCCTGGATAATGGAGTGCTGACGCTGGATAGCAGTATCTAGACCCTGAGACTATTCCTGTGGAAACGGAGGAGTGGGATATCGCCCTGTGGGACCAAATCCAGTGTTGGTAGAGGGATCACTGACGGATCTCCATTTATGCCTGTTACCCCTGCAGGGGTGGTATTTTCCGGTGAGTGTGGGACCATATGGGCAGCACGAAGTCACCTTACCTGCAGCAGCGAAGTCACTACAGTCACTGATTACTGAACTTTGTATATATTTTTATCTCTTTGTACCTTTTTTATTTTTTCCTGTCCTTTTCTGTATACCTATTGGAGCATCCAACCCGGGAGGACTTTTTATATATATTTTTTTCACGTGTTTTTTATTTTTCATTTTTTCCACTTAAACTATTCATATGCTTATTGATGGACTCACTATACAGTTATATATATATATTTTTTCCCTATTGGTGTGCCAAGTGTACCAATTTTATCTAGGGTGTTGTGAGATGCAAGTTGATGGATACACTGCATTGCATTATATTTACCTGCACTATTGATCTGTTTATGTTTAATGCACTAAATATATAAGAGGTTAACCTAAATAGCTTTTCCTATCAGGCCCTCGGGGGTCTTCTGGTGGTACACCTACTCTTGAGTGTCCTCAGGCTGGATGGCTGTGTATGGCACGGAGTGCTAACCTTCTGATTAGCCCCTGTTAATAACCCTAATTTTGGGTCTCAAACCCACATCTCTTTTCACTTATTTATATTCTTTATTATCTACACTGGGTGTGCTAGGTTAGTGTGGTTACACACACATTTTTTCTGCACTAGGGAGCGCCACTATCCCTTTATCACTCTCATTTACTTACTGGCTCCCTAGGGAGTCCATTCAGGGGAGGCTGCATACCTTATTTTTGTCCTGAGCGCGGACTATATATCTAAAATGTGGAACTAAAGGCAGGGATGCTTATCTATGCTCCAACAGTCTGAAACCGATATCTCCTGTCTTCTGGGTGTCAGGACTTTAGCTGCCTTGTTCGGTGGGGACGACCTCACCCCTGTGCAGGCGCAGTCATTCATCCCAGCACACTGCACACGTTAAGCTCAGTGTAAATTCAGCAGAGGATTGTGAGCAGGCAGGTAAGTTTGTTTTATTGCATATAAGACATTATATGCCTCTTCTGCAATAAAGAGACTGCCTTCTAGCAATTTTTAGTTCCACTTTAACCAACCAATTAATTAATTTGTATCAAATCAGGCATATGCGCACACTGCATAGCTGTCGATAGACCTAATAATTGTACAGCAACATTGTGTTTGGTAAACAAAAGGGCAAGCATTGCTATCCCAAGAGCTTATAACAACTGCTACTATGCCTTTTGTATATCTGTGGCACAAGATTTTTAACATTAACGTGTTTGATGATCTTACAGCCCAACTTTTAGTTTAGCCCTTTCACTGCCAGCGCCATTTTTGCAGGGTTTTTTTTTTTTTTTTTGCACACATCTTTAAAAAAAAAAAAATCATTTAAGGCCTGAAGATTGCATAAAACCCCAAAAACAATATCTGAAAAGCAGACACCCTAGAGCAGTGATGGCGAACCTTGGCACCCCAGATGTTTTGGAACTACATTTCCCATGATGCTCATGCACTCTGCAGTGTAGTTGAGCATCATGGGAAATGTAGTTCCAAAACATCTGGAGTGCCAAGGGTCGCCATCACTGCCCTGGAGAATAAAGTAGTGGTAGTTCAAATTTTTTATGTTACACACTATTACCGCAAAGGTCTAGAAAATTTCATTTAAGTTAATCTTAGAGCACACAAACCCGATAAATGACCCAATTTTTTAATTTAAAAAAAAAGATGAGGTTGTGCCAAGTAAATAAGATACCCCACATGTCGAACCTTAAATTTGTGTGCGGCTGTGTTTTTTGCTTGGGTACAACTTTAAATTTTTTACATTTTTCTTTTACTTAACCACTTCAATACTGGGCACTGTTTTTCACTAAAATTTTGTAAATAAGTAAGTTTTGTCCTTCACTGATGGGCACTGATGAGGCAGCACCGATGGGCACTGACTGGCACCCCTAATTGGCACTGATTGGCATTGCATGTACAGGTGGGTATCACTGGCGGGCACCGCTGATGGGTCTTCACCGATAATCATTGCGCTGATTATCAGTGCAGACCCCCCCCCCCCCCCATCAGGAGAGTCGCTGAATGGCTCTCCTCTACCTGCACCTTGTCAGGGCAAATGGAGGAAAGCCGATAAACGGCACTTCCTGCTTACAATATGATCAGCTGTGATTGGACAGGGTAACTACTCCTCGCTGTGGCCGTCATTTTGAATAAGGCCAGGCGGGATGTAGTTAAAGTGGTTGTAAACTTCAGACATGAAATATGAACAAAACATACCTCTATAGTGTGTACTTGTCTCAATGAGAAGCACTAAAGCCCCTTTCACACATGCGGACCGTATGTCCGTTTTTCATCCATCCGTTTTTGGATGAAAAACGGACATACATGAATGTCTATGGGGCAGCGGGTGTCACCGGATGAGCATCCGCTGACACCCGCTATTGTCCGCCTCCGCAATTGTCCGGTTCTGCAGACGGAGGAAAATCCTATTTTTTCATCCGTCTGCAGAGCGGATCGGATGAACACGGACAGACGGTCCGTGTTCATCCGATCCTCCATAGAGGAGAGCGGAGAACTGACAGGGCGGTCCCTGCACAGTGTGCAGGGACCGCCCTGTCATCAGTCGGCTCAGCGGGGAACAGCTGTGCGATCCCCGCTGAGCAACGGATCTTCACGGGGCGGATCATTACGGATCCGCCCCGTGTGAAAGGACCCTAACACCCCAGTCACAGAGATCACGACATTGAAATTGTGCTATTTCACTTTCAGTGCTACTTCGTGCCGGTTCACACAGGAGCGACTTAGCCACCTGCCATGTCACGCTCCGTTCTGTACTATGGAACCGTTCTAATAAGAGCAACTCAAGTCGCTCCGACTTAGAAAAAAGGTTCCTGTACTACTTTGGGACGACATGCATTGACTTCTATACAGAAGTAATTTTTCCAGCCGCTGCTGAATTCATGTGCAGATCACCTTGCATAGTCGCGCTGTAAGTCGGGTTGCTCCTGTGTGAACTGGCACTCTAGGTGCCACTTGGAAGACATCTGTGCGACTTCATGCACAGGTGACTATGCCAGTTGCATTTGAACTTGCAAAAAGTAGTGCAGGAACTACTTTCAAAATCAGTGCAACCCCCTGACGGAGTCGCATTGATTTAACTGCTTCCAATGGGGACAATAGTGTGCGACTTATAATGCGGTTTGTGTCATTTGTCTGCTGTCCCATTCCTATGCTATCAGCATGAATCACTCCTGACAAGATTTCCTTACACCAAGAGAAAAGGGGGGACAGGGGAGGGAGCGCCAGCAGATTGACAGCCTCAGCTCTATTTCCCGTGTCAGGTGGGGGAGGGGGGTGTCCCTTCCATCCAATCAGCTCTCAGAGCTCTCCTTACTTAGCCCCCCTTTTTTTTTAACTTTGAGAAAAGATTATAAAGTCATCAATTTGAATGTCTGTAGAGATGAAAATACTGCAGATAAATGGGTACAACGTATGTAGAAGGATTTTTCTGTACCCCCGAAGGTTAGTCCCTTCATTCGGTGTTTACAACCACTAACTTTTTTGCCCTCTTCACATGGGGGGACAAACGGTCCTCTGTGTCAGTGTTTCTCAACCTTTTTTTTCAGTCAAGGCACCCCATTCTAAAATGTAAAAATGAAACTAATAGTTTTACATAATGCAGCAACCTCTACATCTGTAGGACACCCAACATTAAAGGCAATGTATTCTTCCAAAGCAAATACACCTTTGCACACTGCCACTGATTAGTATGCCAATGTTTCTCTTCTCCCTCGCTAATGCGACCCCCAAGTGATGATGGAGAAGGGAAGAGGGACAAACAAGGATGTTGTGCAGGTGCCCGATGTCCTCCTCATCAACTGATGACATCATTGGTTGTTAGGACGCTGGCGGCTAGAATGTTGTAATGGTACACAATGAGAACCTGTGGCTTTATGTAACTAAAAGGCAGGCTTGATCCACCAGCTGGCTTGTATACAATCTCCGGGCAATTTCTAGGCATTTTGCCAAGGCACCCCTGAAGACACACTGGTTGAAAAGGCTGCTCTATGTGATGATTTTTTGGTGACAGGTCGTCTTTAATGAGATATCAAGGCTCTAAAAGTCCCTGGATGTCTCCCCCGTGCTTCAATGAATCTAATGCAGTGCAGATTGCACTGCATTACATTCTTTCCAGGCCATGCTGGCTGGGGGAACCTGGAAGTGATGGTTTACAGGTCACTTCTGGGTCAGAAAGAAGACAGGGAGGAGAGCAGGTGTTCCGTCAGATTAGGCGACCCGTCATTAAACTGAGTTCATATCGTGAACTCCGTGACGCTGTTTTGATATTGAATTTTAAAAGCAGCAGTGTTCTGTCAGATTAGCAAACGTGTGAGTTCAACAGGCTTACCGCTGCTTTTAAAATTCAACATCAAAACAGTGTCACAGACTTCTCCTTTCACAATATAAGCTCAGTTTACTGGTAAAAATAAGTGTGAAATGCAAGACTCTGGTAGGTGTAAAAAGATGTCCACTTGGCGACTTCAGACTGCGACTATGTGTGGGGTGTACCGAGATGGCCATGACGGAACATGACTTCCGTTACAAGATTTGACGGGTCGCCTAATCTGACGGAACACAGCTGCTTGTCCATTCAGCTCCCTCCCATTTACCCAATGGCATCTGCCATGCCAGTCCTGGGACCGCAGATGGGTAAGCGGAGTCCGGGATACATGGTGGGGGTGCCCGTTACTTAAGGGGCTGGAAGCAATCCAGCAGATAAATACAAAATTGCATCAAAAGTCTTACTATTAATACCTCAGTTTTAGAAAGATTGAGTTTGAAGAAGGGGACTCACAGGGATTTAAAGTTCAATCGTACTTTAATAATAATTATTATACAGGATTTATATAGCGCCAACAGTTTGCGCAGAGCCTTACAACATGAGGGCAAACAGTATAGTTACAGAACAAGTAAATAATTTAAAAAGAGTACACAAAAAACTGTAAACACAACACATGCTGGTTAAAATAAAAAAAAAATAAAAAAAACCTTTAAACACCAGATGTTATAGTAACCACTTGCCGACCGCCTAACTGTAGATCTACATCATTACTTTGACATTAAATACTGGGATTATGGCACCAACTAGCTGCCATAACCCTGGTATCTTTATTTACAGCTAGCGGCTGACTTTCATATAAAAGTGGTCTCAGCGTCAGATTCACAGAGATCACTTTTATAGGCAGTGGGAGAGGTACGCCCCCGCCGCTTCCCGTTGGTAAACCTTGAAGCGATCCGATACGATCAGTGGCTGGGCAGGAAGCCGAGTGAGGGCAAGATAGCCCCCACTCGCCTCTATGCCCTTGGAGGACTGGAGCGACATCTATCATCACTTCCGTCTCTCGGGATGATTCCCCCCCCCTTAAAAGCGGATTGTCACTGGATCTGAGCACCACAAACCAAAAAACACGATTTCATTCATTTTTAATATTCAAAGAAAACTCCCCCATCCATGTCTCTTTGCTTTATTTTGGTGAGAAATCATTTGAGAAAACAACCACCTAGCATTTCTGGCTGTGGCCATCTTGAGTAAGGGCAAATGATTCATATAGCATTTACTTCCTGGGATCCATCTGGGATCCATCTGCCCTTAGCTCATGCATGCAGGAGAGTGTTCTTAGCTGAGAAAGCCCCTCCTCCTCTTTTGAAGACTCCTGTGATGTATGACATAATTTGCCTAGGCAAGAAACCAGGAAGTAAACAATGCAAAATGTAACAAAATAAATACAATTTTAACCACTTGCCGGTTCACGTCGGCAAAGTAGCACGGATCGGCATCTAGCAGGAACGTGCCCGTGGACTCGATGTCCGCTGGTGGCCCGGAACGGGGAGATGCCTATGTAAACAAGGCATTTCCCTGTTCTGCCTAGCAACATGACAGAGATCTACTGCTCATGTGTCTGTCATGTTCTAGTGAGCCCACCCCCCCTACAGTTAGAACACACTGAGGGAACACACTTAACCCCTTGATCGCCCCCCTAGTGTTTAACCCCTTTCCTGCCAGTGACATTTACACAGTAATCAGTGCATTTTTATAGCACTGATCGCTGTATAAATGTCAATGGTCCCACAATAGTGTCAAAAGTGTCCGATCTGTCCGCTGCAATGTCGCAGTCACGGTAAAAATAGCAGATCGCCGCCATTACTAATAAAAAAAAATAAAATAATAATTATAATAAAAATGCCATAAAGCTATCCCCTATTTTGTAGACGCTATAACTTTTGTGCAAACCAATCAATATATATAAAGCTTATTGTGATTTTTTACCAAAAATATGTAGAAGAAAACATATTGGCCTAAAATGAGGAAGAAATTCTTTTTTTCTTTTTGGGGATATTTATTATAGCAAAAAGTAAAAAAATATAGCTTTTTTTCAAAATTGTTGCGCTTTTTTTGTTTATAGCGCAAAAAATAAAAACCGCAGAGGTGATCAAATACCACCAAAAGAAAGCTCTATTTGTGGGGAAAAAAGGACGTAAATTTTGTTTGGGTACAACGTTGGACGACCGCGCAATTGTCAGTTAAATTGATGTAGTGCTGTATTGCAAAAAAGGGCTTGGTCAGGAAGGGGGTAAAGTGGTTAAAACAAGTAAATATGACATTCTTTCCTATCTACTTATTAATGTTAGTCTCATGAGAATTAAAAACAGGGTGGATTTGATTTAAATCAAGACGATTTAAAATCACTACTAAAAAGGCTTGATTTAAATTATAGTTTTTAAAGAGCAACTGTCATCTCTGTCCCGCAGTGGCTCCTCCTCTGACCCGCTGTTGGCTCACCGACAGTCCCATTCACTTTAATGGGAAGGTTGGTGACGCGGCAGTGACACAACAAGGTGAGGGACGTGGCAGCAGCAGGTGAGTGGATGCCCGCTAACAGGCACTGCCATGATAAATCTGAAATGACAGGTACTCTTTAAACGTAAGGACTTATTCTCGCTGGTAGTTAGAATCTTAAATATTGTCAAACAAAATGAAGGTTTCCTATGTAGAATAATAAGCTGTCAGGTTAGTAAAACGGCGATATCAGAACCGATTCAATCATACAGTTTGTAGTGTACATAGATTTGCAAAACAATGGGATAAAGGAATATTGCTGAACTTTGTTTTATCTCATGGTTAGTGACATCATGTGAATACATCAATGCAGTGCATGTTATCTCAGCTTGGATTCATTGAATGAGTTTACCAAAAAAGTAAATATTGCAGACCATACAGCCCCATGCTATATAACTAAGCTCCATTTCTTGCTGAATAAACTAAATTATTAATGTATCTTAAAAAGAAAACTATCTTTAGATAGATTTTTTTATTCCAAAAGCATTTTATTAAATAAAATTTGATTAAAAAAAAAAAATATGTAATAAAATAAAAAGTAGATTTAAATAAAAAAAAAAAAAAACAGATTTTTTAAAAAACAATCATTGATTTTTATCCACCCTGATTATAAAGAATTAATATTGATTGAGAGAGTGAAGGTCCACTTTAAAAGGCAAAATTTCTGCATTTTTTTGCTTTTTAAAAAGGTTAAAAAAAAAAAAAAAAAAAAAAAGAAGAAGGAGTACTGGGGTCCTTTTGACCACAGATCTCTCAATAAAAAGGACCGGTCGTGAAAAAAAAATAAAAAAAAACAAACAAAAAAAAACTATATTTTTTTACTTTTTGCTATAATAAATATCCCATTTTTTTTTTTTTTTTTCCCTCGGGTTAGGCCGATATGTATTCTTCTACATGTTTTTAATTAAAAAATAACAAATATATATATATATATATATATATATATAGAAGATTTATGAAATTTTTATTATTTTTTTTTTTACTTGTAATGGCGATCTGCGATTTTTATCATGAATGTGACATTGCGGCGGACACATCGGACACTTTTGACACTATTTTGGGACCAGTGACACTTATACAGCGATCAGTGCTATAAATATGCACTGATTACTGTATAAATGTGACTGGCAGTGAAGGCGTTAACACTAGGGGGCGATCAAGGGGTTAAATGTGTTACCTAGGGAGTGATTCCGTGTGTGTGTGTGTGTGTGTGTGTGTGTGTGTGTGTGTGTGTGTGTGTGTGTGTGTGTGTGTGTGTGTGTGTGTAAAGCAGAGTTCCACACAAAAGTGGAATTTCCACTTATCCGTCTCCCCCCCTCCCTCTGGTGCCAAGGTGGGGGGGGGGGCAGGTACTGTTTCCAACGTCCGGCAGACAGGGCCGCGGTCTAGTCTCCCGAAAGTTTGCCCCCCCCTCCCCTCCCCTCATCCGCCGTCGGACCAATCAGAAAGCGCAGCGCGCTTGTGCAGTAGGGAACCGGCTGTTAAGCCGAACGGCTTCACTGCTGGGTTCCCTTACCATGAATGGCGGCGGCTGCACCTGACATGAAGATCGGCTGCGGTGCCAACATCGCACGCTCCCTGGACAGGTAAGTGTTCATTTATTAAAAGTCAGCAGCTGCAGTATATGCAGACTTCTTAAAGTGGTCATTAAAATTGATCTAACCTAAACCCTTTTCCTTTACAGAAGACCAACATGATGGCAGCAGGGGGAGAGATGAGCTGTGTTTATATACAGACATCCCATGGCGCGCGCCTGTCATTCCATAAACACAGAGCACAAGAGGGGGGGCGTCACGTGACCGCGCCCTATACAGTGACGGCGGCCCCAGTATAGTGTGTGTATGCAGTACCTGGATGGCGGGTCCGGTGATGTGGTCACTGAATGTCTTCGTCTCCTAGTCGCATTAGCCCGGGACTGCAGTGTTGCAGCTCAGCTCCCCGTCACAGCGCAGCCCTCCCCCGGTACTCATTAGACAACCAGTTCCTGCGGCGCTCGGCCTCGTATTATTATGGATGTTGTCGTCCCGTCTGATAAGATGGCGGTGCTGGTGCGCGTTCCCCTCATGAGATGGCTGCGAATGGGAAACGATGAGGCGGGCGCTCGTGCCAGCCACCTAGACGGGAGCGCGCACAGAGAAGTGGGCGTGTCTTCACTGTAACCTGTGTGTGTAATATTGTGTACAGGTGTGTGCGCGTCACTTCACCATCACCACACTCAGGGTGACATAGATGGAGGAGCTGTTTCTATAAATACTATATTAGGCAAGGTGTGTCAGGGGTTGCCAGCTACCCTCCCCTCAACACACAGATTTTTTTAATGAAACATTTAGACCCCCCTTTCAAATTGAACAGCATTAGCGCTAAAGCACCGCTTGTTTTATCGCTGTTTAACCGCTTAAAGACCGAGTCTCTTTCTGAGAATTGTTTACAAGTTAAAAACAGTTTTTTATTTGCTAGAAAATTACTTAGAACCACCAAACATTTACCACTTCAATACTGGGCACTTTAAACACCTTCCTGCCCAGACCAATTTTGAGCTTTCAGCGCTGTCACACTTTGAATGACAATTGCGCGGTCATACAACACTGTACCCAAATGACATTTTTATCATTTTTTTCCCACAAATAGAGCTTTCTTTTGGTGGTATCACCAGGATCACCTCTATGGTTTTTATTTTTTGCTAAACAAATAAAAAAAGACCGAAAATTTTGAAAAAAAATGTTTTTTTTTTTGTTTCATAACTTTGTAAATAAGTAAGTTTTCTCCTTCACTGATGGGCACTGATAAGGCGGCACTGATGAGGTGGCATTGATGGGCACTGATATGTGGCACAAATTGGCATGGATAGGCGGCATGAGTGGGCATGGATAGGTGGCACGGATGGGCACTGATTGGCATCCATCGGTACAAAACAATGCTGCCTATCAGTGCCCACAATGGGCATCACTGTTTGACATGCATTATTGTTTGGCACTGATTGGCATCCATCAGTACAAAACAATGCTGCCTATCAGTGCCAAACAATAATGCATGCCAATCAGTGATGCCTATTGTGGGCACTGATTGGCATCCATTGTGGTCACTGATTGGCATCCATTGTGGGCACTGTGTGTCATCCCTGGTGGTCTAGGGTGGCATACCTTGTGCTGGGCATCCCTGGTGGTCTGGTGGCGTCCCTGGTGGTCCAGTGTGGGCAACCTCGGGGGGTGGCTGTGCTGATAATCGATCAGCACAGACCCCTCTGTCAGAGGAGCAGCCGATCGGCTCTCCTCTATTCAGTGAGTACCACTAAGTGAGGAAAAGCCGATCACCGGCTCTTCCTATTTACACTGTGATCAGCCGTTGATTGGACACGGCTGATCACGTGATAAAGAGTCTCCGTCGGAGACTCTTTACCAAGATCGTAGTTGCGGGGTGTCAGACTGACACCGGTCAGGATTTTACAACCACTTTACCGACGTCTATTTACAATAGGGCGGGCGGCAAGTGGTTAAATATATATACAATTATTATTATTTTTTCCTAACACCATAGAGAATAAAATGGCGGTCATTGCAATACTTTTTGTCACACCGTATTTGCACAGCGGTCTTACAAGCGCACTTTTCTTGGAAAAAATACACTTTTTTTTTAAATTAAAAAATAAAACAGTAAAGTTAGCCCAATTTTTTTTTACTATTGTGCAAGACAATGTTCCGCCGAGTAAATTGATACCCAACATGTCACGCTTCAAAATTGCGCCCCCTCGTGGAATGGCGATAAACTTTTACCTTTAAAAACCTCCATAGGCGACGTTTAAAAGAATTCTACAGGTTGCATGTTTTGTGTTACAGAGGATACCTCACGTGTGTGGTTTGAACACCATTTTCATATGCGGGCGCTACTCACGTATGCGTTTGCTTTTGAATGTGAATGCATACGTGAGTAGGGCCCGCATATGAAAACGGATCTCTTAAATACGAGATCTGGGGTCTAAAAGACCTCAGATCTCATATTTACACTAAAATGCAATAAAAAAAGAAAAAAATTGTAATTTAAAAAAAATACAAAAAAAAGTCCCTTTAAGAGCTATGGGCGGAAGTGACGTTTTGACGTCACTTCCGCCCTGCAATGATATGGAGACAGGTGGGGGCAGGGAAAGGATCCGATCGCCTCCACCTCTGCCGATGGCTCCGGTAAGCGACGGAGGGCACAGGAGCGGGAAGGGGGCCCTCTCCCACTGCCGATAAAAGTGATCTTGCGGTGAATCTGCTGCAAAGACCACTTTTATCTGAAACCAGGCTGCTCATTGAAGAAGAAGATACAGGGATTATGGCAGCTATCTGCTGCCATAACAACAATATTCCTCTTCAAAGTACTGTTGTATAACGACGGTGGTGGTCTAGAAGTGGTTAAGCAACCATGCGGCACTTCCGAAGTGCTTTTCAGGCGATTTGGAGCGATGCCCCTATCATTTCAATGGGCAGGGCATTTTGGGAGCAATAAATACAGCGCTCCTAAACTGGCCCAAAGATGCTGCTTGCAGGACTTTTCCAAACGTCCCACAAGCTCACCGCCCCAGTTTGAAAAGACACACTTTAATGAATGGGAGGCGGTTTTCAGGCGCTATTTAGAGGCTATTTCTAGCGTTTAAATTCATGAAAACCACCTCAGTGTGAAAGTGGTCTCAATGCCCCGTACACACAATCCAAAAATCTGATGAAAAATACCGCTTTCGATGCGATCGTACAATAACCGGATCGTTAGTACAGAGTTTTTGAGAGCCGATCACGACAGTTCATCCAATATTATGCGAACGGACTAGCACGAAAATTTTACTCGTTCGATACCAGATCTTACGATTTTCGTTTAGTCAGTACAGTTGTCGTCCGAAAATACAATACAAATACACTACAACACATGACATCACTTCCGATTTATTTTTTTCTGTTGTACAACAATTTTCCTGACTTTAGTAACCTATTCAATTTCTACTTGCGACTAGTATGTGAAAAAAGTCGCACAATCTGTCGTCCGATTTTCGGATCATAAGGATCGTACACACTATAAGAAAATCGGGCAAACATTTTTATCCAAAGAATTTTCCTTAGTGTGAACACAACTTTCGACAGCCGATTCCGAATTTTTATACGAAAATTCCTGAAAAGGACAAACTCCAAAATCTTTCTCATACGGGAACAGAATGAACGATTTTCGTTCAATGTGTACCGTTTTCGTGCAAGTAAAATCAGAAGAAAAAGACTGTGCATGATCAGAAAAAATAAACAATAAATTGCACCATTCAATTACCTGGCGGTGCCCATACCCACAACCATGCTACATTTTTATATGCATGGGGGTAACATTACTTGGAAATAAACCCATCAATTTAACGGTTTCAAAAAGAAGTTACATTCCAGGTATCCTGGGAATGTAACTGTCACATTTACTTGTGCTCTCAAACAAACTGTCATAATTGATCACACGTGCAAGCAGGTGTAGCACCCTAATGCCGCGTACACACGGTCGGAATTCTCGTCGGAAAAAGCTCTGATGGTTTTCCCGTCGGAATTCCGACGGAATTCCGCTCAAACTGTCTTGCCTACACACGGTCACACCAAATTCCGACGGTCAGTAACACAGCGGCATTAAAACGCGTTCGACAGCACTATAAAAGGGAAGTTTAATGCTTCCGAGCATGCGCCGAATTGTTTCCGAGCATGCGTCAGAATTTTGCGCGTCGGAATTGCATACACACGATCGGAAAATCCGATAGAAAGGTTTTCCGTCGGAAAAATTGAGAACAGGTTCTCAATCCAAAGTCCGTCGGCAATTCCGACAGAAAAAGACTGATGGGCATACACACGGTCAGAAAATCCGTTGAAAAGCTCCCATCGGTCTGTTTCCATCGGAAATTCCGACCGTGTGTACGCGGCATTAGTGTACATTTATCCAATCAAGCTGTTGCCTGGTGCGGAGGTTCCCCTTTGGACAAATATTCCTGCTTTCAGAGACTGAGCTTGAGGATTTACGTCAGTACATTGATGAGAACCTCAAAGGGGTTTATTCATCCTTCATCTTCCCTAGCGGGTGGCGGAATTTTCTTTGTGAAGAGACAAAAAAAAAAAAAACATACTCTCAGGCCCTGTGTAGATTACTGAGAACTTAACAAGATCACCATCAAAAAACATTATCCTCTCCCTCTCGTTCCTGAGCTCTTCCAGAGATTTTGTGCCGCTCGAGTCTTTACCAAGCTGGACTTATGGGGCGATTACAATCTGGAGTGCATTTATGAGGGAGATGAATGGAAGACAGCCTTTTGAACTCACTTAGGCCACTTCAAATATCTTGTTATGCCATTCGAACTGTGTAATGCCCTGGATACCTTCCAGCATTTTGTAAACAACATTTTTAGAGAGTTCCTGGATAACTTCCTGATCGTTTACTTGGACGATGTCCTAATCTTCTCTGCCACTTTGGAGCTGCACAGAACCCACGTTAAAAAGGTGTTAGCCGCTCTGAGAGAACACAGACTCTATGCAAAAGCAGAAAAGTGTAAATTTGTAAATTTTACAATTCTTGGGTCTAAAAATTTCCATGAATAGGGTGGCCATGGATCCCCAGAAGGTGTCTGCTATTCTGGAGTGGCCAGCCCCCACTAATAAGGGCATCCAAAGGTTTGTGTTGTTCGCAAATTTCTATCGAAGGTTCATTAAAGACTTTTCCAGCATTAATGCCCCAATTACTCAGATGACCTGCCAGCACACTCGTTTCCAGTGGTCATAGGAAGCCCAAACAGCTTTTAAATTAAAGGCCTTGTTCACCTCAGCTTCCGTACTGCAGCACCCAGACCCAGCTGTTCCCTATGTCCTGGAAGTTGACGCACCAGAAGTTTCCACTGGAGCTGTCCTGTCCCCACGTCAGGGACCCAAAGCATTACTACATCCAGTAGCTTTCTTCTCCCGAAAACTGAACCAGCCTGAGAGGAATTATGATGTGGGGGGTCAGGAACTGCTGGCCATAAAGCTCATACTAGAAGAGTGGAGATACCTATTAGAAGGTGAAGCTCACCCCATCATGATATTCACAGATCATAAAAACCTGGAGTATCTTAGATTGACCAGATGTCTAAGACCACACCAAGCCAGGTGAGCTTTGTTTTTTTTTGTTTTCATCTCACTTACCGCCCAGGGTCCAAGAACGGGAAGGCAGATGCTCTCTTGCGCATGTTCCCAGAGACTCCTGAGGTTGCAGTTCCCAGCGATATCTTGTCCCCTCAGAATTTCCTTTTGATACATCCTGATCTAAAGACAGACCTTCGCCCAATGCTCCAAATCAGAGACCTCTTCATTCAGGAGACAAGAGTGACTTTTATGGCACGAAAACAAGATTTTTGCACCCCAAGAAGCCAGACTTCGGGTCCTCAAAGCCTTCTATGACCACCAGCTTGCCAGTAAATTCGGGGTACACAAGACCCTTGAACTTATTCAACGATCATACTGGTGGCCTAATCTGAGGCAAAACTGCAAGGATTACGTGGGTTCCTATACCTGAACCCGTCTTAGAAATAAAGGCAGCCTGTCAGGAACCATGAATAAGACAGACAGAAAATGCAGGAAAAATCACACCTTTTAATATAATGGTAAAAATGGCACAAATCAGTAGTCAAAACATAGCCAGGGTACGGTAGCCAAAGTGGGTAGTCAGAAAAATCCAGTAAATCAGGAAGCCAGAGATCAGCGTAGTTGGAGGCAGCAGACAGGATCAGGCACCAGAAGGGACATCAGCCAGGCAAGTTTTCAACAGGAACACAGCAGAGAGGCTCCAGATATGTTTGAGCAAGGTGAAGGCATGGAAGGAATGAACCAGGCAGTTTAACCACCTGCCGACCGCGCTATAGTCGAAAGATGTCTACACAGATGTCTCCCAGAAACTTGCTCCCGCGCGCCCCCCGGGGCGCGCACTCGGGAACAATCGTCACGGATCATGGTAAACAGCCGCTGATAGCGGCCGTTTACCACGTGATCGCTCCGTCAAATGACGGAGCGATCACATGTACACAAACCGGAGTCACGTCATGACGCCGGTTCCTCCCTCCCCTCTCTGTACCGATCGGTACAGAGAGGAGAGAAGCGGAGAGGGGGAGAGATGAGACCAGCGCTGTGGGCTGGATGTGTAGTGCCCACAGCACTGGTCAATACACTGCCATCACTGTGCAATGCTCTGCCACCGCTGTGCAATGCTCTGCAACCAACCACTGTGCAATGCTCTGCCACCGCTGTGCAATGCTCTGCCACCGCTGTGCAATGCTCTGCCACCGCTGTGCAATACTCTGCCACCGCTGTGCAATGCTCTGCCACCGCTGTGCAATGCTCTGCCACCAACCACTGTGCAATGCTCTGCAACCAACCACTGTGCAATGCTCTGCAACCAACCACTGTGCAATGCTCTGCCATCACTGTGCAATGCTCTGCCACCACTGCAATGCTCTGCAACCACTGTGCAATACTCTACCAATACTGTGCAACACTGTAATACTCTGCCAATACTCGCCAATACTTTGCCAATACTCTGCCAATACTCGCCAATAATTTTTAATAGAAACAAAGAATTTTTATTTATTTTTTTTACCGAATTTTCTGTATTTTTTGATTTATAGCGCAAAAAACAAAAAACCCAGCGGTGATTAAATACCACCAAAAGAAAGCTCTGTTTGTGTGAAAAAAAGGACACAAAATTCATTTGGGTACAGTGTTGCATGACGGAGTAATTGTCATTCAAAGTGTGAGAGCACCGAAAGCTGAAAATTGGTCTGGTTAGGAAGGGGGTTTAACTGCCCAGTGGTCAAGTGGTTAACCACTTTCAGACCAGACCATTTTGCTGGCTTAAGACCAGAGAACTTTTTTGCGATTCGGCACAGCTGCGCTTTAACTGACAATTGCATGGTCGTGCGATGTGGCTCCCAAACAAAATTGACGTCCTTTTTTCCCCACAAATAGAGCTTTATTTTAGTGGTATTTGATCACCTCTGCGGTTTTATTTTTTGCGCTATAAACAAAAAAAGAGCTACAATTTTGAAAAAAACACATTATTTTTTACTTTTTGCTATAATAAATATTCCCCAAAAATATATAAAAAAACATTTTTTTTCCTCAGTTTAGGCCGATACGTATTCTTCTACATATTTTTGGTAAAAAAAATCGCAATAAGCGATTATTGATTGCTTTTCGCAAACGTTATAGCGTTTAATAGCTGTGATTGATCCTTCCTTCCATTACAGTTGCTGGCATGGCTCTTGAAACCAAGGTCCTGAGAGAAAAGAGTCTCTATTTCAGTCATTCCTACCCTTTAAACGCTAGGAAGGCGACTTCAAAAAAGATTTACCACAGAACTTGTGGTAAACAAGTAACCCTCTGTTATGAGAGCTGGAAGTCTGTTATCCGCAAACAAGCTAATTTTATATTTGGATCATGTGAGTGCAATACCTTTCATCTTTTTAAATGAGATTAAGAATTACTGCACCATGAGGTTTGTTCTCTTATGTTTTATGGAAACACTTGTGCGGATCTAACGGTGAGTACCGGGGATGGAGTGCGTTAACCAGGGTGCCTTTATCCATCTTACCTTGCCTGATTGATCATGGTGTGCTGAGATCAATGCCTATTTGACCCTTGTGATGAGGGTAAGCGGCAGTGTGTTCGGGTGCAGGTGGTTGTTTTCCTTCCTGCCCACATTTAGTGCATGTTTCAAGTGCGTGTTTTCCAAATACATCTGAGGACTTTTATTTTATGGACATTTTCTTTGAGCACTGCACCTACTGTATGCTTTTTATCATTGCTCAATACTGTGCTGGCTGCTTGAGTGATTATTTTACTGTTTTTTTTGCAATTAGCGCAGTCATCCATCTTTGTTATATGCGATCTGACATGTCAAATCGCTGCAATGTGAACCAGGGCTGAATAAGGAAGAACTGGAAAGATTTGAGAATGTTGTGGCGGACACCATGATCCATATCCTGTAAATTTGGGGCAGAGTATTTGGGGAAACAGTAGTTTTTTTTTTCTATTGGTCCCGACCACCTCTGCAAAAGGCCTTTTGGGTGTGCAATAAAACTTGACCCTGGGGTTACTGAGATGAAGATTCTGCCAGATTGCCCTCCACCAGAAAAAAACTTTTTCTCCTCTACCCCATCCTCCGTAGGTTTCTTCTCCATTAATGAGGGGGGAGGTGGGGGAGAATGCTTTCACTTTTATCCAAGACAATCCAAGCCAGAAAGTATTCCAGAAGGCTGGTGTTGTAAACTGGAGCAACGTGCCCTGAAAGTAGTGGAAAGACCAGATAAATGGAGTCAGAGCCACATGAAACTGACTCCCAGGGGATATATTGCAAGAGGGGGTGGGGTCTACGTCCACAACATTCCCTGCCTGATTAAGGGATTTGGGACCCCTCTCCTGTAAGATCCCATCCTGTCTGCAGTTGCTGAGAAATGGCTTGCTGACAACTACAGTAGGAACTTTGGTGAGAACAGCGGTCCAAGCCAGAGGAGAGGGCACTGCGCAAAACAGTGCCCAAAAACCATCCTACGCCCCAGTTGGCTGGTTATCCTAGAAGGGGAAAAGGTTATGCCCTCAAAGGAGAACTTCTGTCTTCAGTCTCCTGCCCGTGACCCACCACCCCTACAATACAACCATTGTGTGTGCTCCCTGATAAACTGCCCTGTTGCCACCTCAACACATGGGTCTCAAATATGGCAGCCGCCAGTTTGCTCCACCGCACACCACTCGTGATGTCATTGTTCTAACTTTGCATGCATATGATAATGACCAACCCCAGAATGCCAAAATCAGAGAAAATGCTAAACCCTCAACAATACGTGTCAAAAGCTTGCTAAACATTACTACTAACAGGCTTGTTAGATTAAAAAACGTGGAGCTCACAAGCAAGTCCCCTTCCCTAGCAGGTGTCTTGGGGGGGGGTGTTGTGAAGTCTCCAAAGCGTAGGAGAAACCAATAAGACAGGTACCTGCAGGAAACTACTGTCAGGGCATTCACTATTCCAAACCTCAGGACAACTCACTGCAGGCCACAAAAGCCTTCAAGTGTTTGATTTCCCAGCTGGGGACCACTGCCTTGTACCTGTATAGCACCCTGCTGGTCTGCAAGGCAATATATCATTGCACAGGGTCCCATTGCTGACTGGCAACATTACAGGTTGTCCTTGTATGACCAGTAGAGGGTACCATTCATCTGAGCATCATAAGCTATAGGCAATGGATCTGGAACAGCTAGTTTGCTAACCTCAGATGGAATTCTTGAGAAACTGGCTAAACTAGCAGAACAACTAAAGCCTTGCCTAACTGGAAGGGGTTTTGCCTGGGAGGGTATTATCTGTTCTATATTTTTTTTCCCGATGTCCAATCACCTGAAGGTGGCAGCATAACCCCATTGTAATAGATATGAGGATATTCTGTGTCCTTGAATGTACAATAAAGAAAAACAACTGGCTGGACATACACTGTAAAATGACAGTGCAGAGTTATTAACCGGTTCCCGACAGGCCTATGGGCTATTGACACCGAGACGGGCCTCTCGTCGATCTAGGTGGAAATCATATGACGTCCTTCCACATCGCGCATCGGCACGATTTGGCACAGGCTGTTTCCACCAGACACTGCCAGTACCATGTGACCGCTGTAACCAATCACAGCAGGTCACATGACAGTTGTAAACAATGAATGGCTTACTTTCAAGCCATCCATTGTGTACAATTGTGTTGCTAGCTACTGATCACTTCCCCAGTGAGTAGTACAATGTTACTATTGTACTGTCACCGGTCAGTGTCCCTGATCACCACCACACCCATTAGATGATGCTGTATTGCACTGGTGACAGTATTTAAAAAAAAAAAAAATTCTTAATTTTCCAAAAAATGACAGCTTAAAAAAAATAAAAAAAATCGCCATGCCTCTTACTAAATACCTTGAACTGTCTACATTCCAAAAAGGGGTAATTTGGGGAGTATTTGTACTGTCCTGAGATTTTTGGAAGCGCTTCCTGATGACATCACAAAGATGAAACGTACGTCGAGGCATCCTGGTCACGCTGCACACATATAGGAACCTGTTTATACTTCCTGATTCTCCGGAGGTGAAACGCACGCCGATCGCACTACACGGCCGGTTCACAGCACACCTTGCTGGATACGCTTGATACCTCCAGTGCCGAAGCAAGGCACTTTTAAATGTAAGAGGCCATTTGGCTGTTTTACGTATATTTTTTTACATGTTTGAATGCAACATTAAAAAACAATATTACGCTATGGTCCTGCTATTTTTATATTTTTTCTGAGCTTCTGTGGATGATTGACCATTTCCTGGTTCTACACAAGAGTTTTCTCCCATCATAGGCGGCAGTTCCTTAATCTGCCAAAGCTGCACCTGACCTGTCTTTTTAATTAAAGGGGTACCTACTATTTTCCACCTGGTGAAGCAACATTGTCGTTTTTCCTCCTCAAGTGGTGACGGGTTTATATATCCATATATCTCAACACTAAGGACATTTTTCCAAACATATGGACTTTCTTAATTTAATTTTCTTTGTATTATGTATTGTGATATTATGATGCTAGGTATGGCATAATTAATCACACCTTGTCACAGAACACTTTATATTGGGTTGTTTTCCCCGTACTATAGTATATTTTTTTATGTTCTATTTACCGTTTACTAGCATGGCTGTAATGGCATAATTAATTATATAGCACTAAAGCACTTTACATTGGGTTTTCCTTGTATCACAGCGCCCCCTTACTTCGTACTACCCACCCTTGAAGTATACCCCAGGTGAATGGGGCTGCACTGCAACCACTCCACAACTGTGTGCATTGCACGCAGTTGCAGCATAGTGATGATGCATTTAAGGGGTTAAAACAGGTGGTCAGGAGGCAACATATTGCCTCTTTACCGGCTGTCAAATGCATCTGAAAAGCGATCTGAGCATGGATTACTTTTCAGAGAAACACATTTTTTTTGTTGATACTATGAACAAGCAAGAAACAAAAATCTGTTCTGATTGTACAGATAGGGGGTCAGGATTAAACGCGCATACATGTAAACACACATGTACACACACATATTTATATATATATTTATATAACACACACACACACACACACACACACACATACATATACATATATATATATATATATATATATATATATATATATATATATATATATATATATATATATATATATATATATATATATATATTACACACACACACACACACACACACACACACATTATAACACAAACACATATATAAATGCACATATGCACACACACAGATAGCCTTTTAAAAATCGTCAGTGGTTTACCTTATCTCTTCCTGCCGGGTACTGCACTGTAGGGGGAGACAAAGCACAGCACACACTGTGCTTTCACTTTAGATGTAATCAATGTGACCAGCTCCCTGCACAGTACCGATTACAGTTTAGCTGAGGATCGGGGAGCTCGGTCTCAGCCGCCCTTATAGCTCCTCCTATCGAGGTAAACAGGATGGGGCCGGTCACCATGGCGACCCCTATACTTCCGCCACTGGGTCAGACGAGTTTGCTGCCCAATCAAGTACAGTGGTACCATGATCATTAAACCAGGTATTGGTACTTTTGGCAGTGTGGGCAGGTGCCAAGTCCTGCTGGAAAATGAAAGCAGAATCCCTCCATAAAGCTGGTCAGCAGAGGGATGCATGAAGTGCTCTAGAATTTCCTGGTAGAGGGCTGCGCTGACTTTGGACTTGATAAAACACAGTGGACCAACACCAGCAGAGGACATGGCGGCACCACAAATCATCATTGAACTGAGGAAAAATTAGCATTTCATCTGGAAATCAAGGTCCCAGAGTCTATAGGAAGAGTGGAGAGGCACAATATTCAAGTTGCATGAGGTCCAGTGTAAAGTTTCCAGTCAATGACGATATGGGGAGCCATGTCATCTGCTGGTGTTGGTCCACTGTGTTTTATCAAGTCCAAAATCAGCGAAGCTCTCTACCAGGAAATTCTAGAGCACCTCATACTTCCCCCTGCTGATCAGCTTCATGGAGATGTGGATTTCATTTTCCAGCAGGACATGGCACCTGCCCACACTGCCAAAAGTACCAATACATGGTATCGCTGTGCTTAATTGGCCAGCAAACTCGCCCGACCTAAACCCCATAGAGAATCTGTGAAGTATTGTCAATAGGAAGATTAGAGACAACAGACCCAACAATGCAAATGAGCTGAAGGCCGCTATCAAAGAAACCTGGGCTTCCATAACACCTCCATATTATACTGTACATGGCCATTTTTTTCAGTAAGCCAACATTTCTGTATTAAAATTTTTTTTAATTGGTCTTAATATTCAAATTTTCTGATGCACTGAATTTTGGGTTTTCAATATCTGTAAGCCATAATCAAAATTAAAAGAAAGGAATGCTTGAAATGTATCACTGTGTAACACATTTATATAAAATATACGAGTTTCACTTTTTGAATTGAATTACTGAAATAAATTAACTTTTTGATATTATTCAAATGTTATGGTATGCACCTGTATACCATGTGGACTCTAACTTTCCAACAGATTAAATAATATACACTGAGGTGGGTTATTTTCACCAAAGAAATGTAGCAGAATACATTTTGGTCTACATTTATGAAGAAAGATTTGCAAAAGTTTATAACAAAAAAACGTCTTTTTTTTTTTTTTTCAAAATGTTTGGTAATTTTTGTTGTTTATTTAGCAAGATAAAAACCCATTGGTGATTAAATGCCTCCAAAAGAAAGCTCTATTTGTATGAACAAAATGATAAAAATGTAGTTTGGGTACAGTGTTGCATGACTGAGGAATTGTCAATCAGGCTAGGTTTCCACTATTGCGACCTGAAAGTCACGCGATTTTGATGCAACTGGAAACAGTGCCTGTGTATTCTTGAGGTCTATGGACCACAAGCCGCTTTAAAGTGGGACCAAAGTAGTGCAGTGACTACTTTGAAGTCGCACAGATATGAATGGTACTCATTGGAAACCATGGGGAACGGCTTGTCATGCGACTTTGCAGTCCCAAGTCGCACAAGTGGAAACCGAGCCTCAAAGTGTGACATCGCTGAAAGCTGAAAATTTGTATTGGGCAGGAATGGGGTAAAGTGTCCGGTATTGAAGTGGTTAAGCGCATTTTGTGTTAAAGACTACAGCGTGTGTGTGCTGTGTAAACAGCAAGTAGGCTCAGGTTCCATTTAACACCATTTCTTTAAGCCCCTACCTCTGATGTAGCGTGGCCACACCCAAAATTCACCACCAAATAATTTTTTACTGCGTAGTAGCCAGGGCAGTGCTAAGTCTTGCACTTTTCTAGCAACGCCCCTGGGGTGTTACTACTGTTTTGATTCTTAGTAAGAATTAATACAGCAGGTATATTCTTTGCAGAGGACAGCTTAAGCAGCCCATAAATGTGATTTTCTTTCCTTCCACTCATGGTCGGTGATCAACACAGATGATCAACACATGGATCAAATCTCGACTGGTCCCTACAGAACCGGAAGAATTTCGATCCATGTATGGTCGGCTTTAGTTGCTTGTTTTTATAGTTCATGTCTCCCGTCATCCTTCAAAACCTTGGGATCAATGTTTACATGTTTACTTTTACTAGCGTGTTTCCTTTACTATGATACTACAGCTCTCTTATATATATATATATGTATAATTAAAGTACATCATTAAGTTAATACATCCCTTTTGTAAAATTATGAAGTCATCCACCCGCACCTCTGCCAGTCAGATGAAGTTTTCCATGTATTCAGGGAAAAAAAACGTGATTCCTGTAAATAAAAGTAAGTAAAGAGTATAATGTAAAAAGGTGTTTGATGGTATCGCCCTCCTAAAATCAACACCGCTCTGCGCTACAGAGATGTATATACTTGCAATATAGGGGATAGTGCGTGATTAAAATCCCAAAGTGCTAGTAGTGTAAGAGAAATAGATGAATATATAAATAAATGAATAAATATATATGTGTAAAAAAAAATATATAAATAAGTATAAAAATATATATATATGTGAAAAATATGTGAATATTAAAATATTTTTGGAATACACAAAAATTATTTTTTCTAATGTAAATGTATAAAAGATCCTATACACACATTATTACAGCAGCCGCTTAAATTAATACAGTGATGGGAGCGTACAAATAAAAGGCCAGACAAAATATGTGCTCTAGGGCTTTGTCTACCAGAAATGTGTAGCAGCGCTATTAATAGAATTTCTCAAATTATTGTGAAAAATATATAATGTTGTGAAAACTCACTTAAAGATAAAAATCTATAGTGATCACACAAATAAATATATGAACCAATAAATAAATAAATAAAGTGAGCGTGGATGAGGATAAATAAATAAATAATCAATAAATAGATGATTAATAAGTTAATGAATTGCAGAAAGTAAAGAGTATAGCTCAGTTCAACCCGATTTTGTTACAGGAGAGGGACAGGAAGTCCCCGCTTGGCTGTCATAACACAGCGCTGTATATACTGTATGTAGCTGAGGTTACTTACAGTTTATACAGCACACAAAGCTGCTGCATCCCTTAGTAAAGTAAATAGTCTGTTTAAACTTCACTAAAAGCTGGAGATCAGCTTTAAAGCGGAGCTCCACCCTAAAGTGGAACTTCCGCTTATCGGAATCCTCCCCCCTCCGGTGCCACAATTGGCACCTTTCAGGGGGGAGGGGGGTGCAGATACCTGTATAATCCAGGTATCTGCACCCACTTCCGGGACTAGCTAGCCGCAGCTGCCCCGCCCCTATCCGAAGATGCCGCCCCGCCCCCTGTTGTGTCTTGGGAAACACACAGTTTCCAGGACACAACGGGGACCAATAAAGACGCGCAGCGCGACTCGCGCTTGCGCAGTAGGGAACCGGGCAGTGAAGCCGTTGCGGCTTCACTTCCTGATTCCCTGACAGAAGATGGCGGCGGGGGCAGCCGAGAGATGAGCGGTTGCTCGTCATCTTCTGCCGACACCGATGGAACCTGGAACAGGTAAGTGTCCATTTATTAAAAGTCAGCAGCTGCAGTATTTATAGCTGCTGACTTTTAATAATTTTTGTGCGGGTGGACCACCTCTTTAAGTTCAAGTGGAAGTCCATGCAAAATATAACACCCCTGCTTCTTTAGACACCGCAGATCTAACATTAAAATCTCTATCCCTGTAAAGAAAAGATGAGTATGCATACCTTTTTGGAAGACGATCTGACCCGATCCCCAGCGCCGGATGCTCTGCAGAAGACATGGAGGACAAAGGCTGTAAAATGAATGGGAAGTGACGTCACCCATAGACTTACTATGGGGCTTCCGTTGTCCTGCGTCTCCTCTGCACCCGCCTCTACAGTGAAGCCGCGGCTGACAGCTTGTGTGATCTGGTCGGAGTTGGTCATATCGGCTTGCAAAAAGGTATGTATACTCCTTTTTTTTTTCTTTACAGGGATAGAGAGGTTAGTGTTAGATCCCTGGTGCCTATAGATGCAGGGATTTTAGGTTTTGCATGGACTTCCACTTTAATCAAAGTATGTTTGAGCTGGCAGAGTAACAGATGGAATGATAAAAGGGTGCCACCTAGTGGTTGACTGCAAACATCAGTTGTGTCTGAAACACATTGCAAAGGACTGCTGACATCACAACAAAGTCACAGAGGCCTATTTGTAACAGGTCAAAAATTAATACTTTAACTATTTTAAAGGCAAATATTAACTTTAACATGTACTTTATCTATATTGCTGCTCTAAGCAACTTTTGTGTGTTTTAGGTAGGATAAAAAGAAGCAGAATGTGCATTGTTTCTGGGCTATACAACGAGTACAGACAACAAATAACATCCACATTTGTGGTACAACTGCGATCGTCAGGAGCAGGAGAATTTTAGAGTTGTTCTTTGGAGTTAGGTTATGGTAGAAGCCAGAAAAATTCAGCTATATTTTTATTTTTGTTACCATTTTGGACCTATGATTTCCCTATGATGAAGAAATCAGAGGATATCCATCACCATTTACCACCAAATAAAAGACCAATATTTTTACAAAAAAAAGTATAATTCACATGGATACACAAAGTAGTAGGGATGATGTGTACAGTTTTTTATTAACACGTCAAAATTGCAAAATTGTCTTCAGACATTAGGATTTCTTTTAACTGCCACTATGAAGGGGTTAAGTGGGGGCTAGGCATCTGTGTTTACCATAATTAACCTTGTCTGTACTGTGCAGAACAGATATCTTATCAATTATACTTTTTCCACTGGCCCAAACCAACTGGCAGTTTGACTGAAATATATAGTTCATTGTACATATTCTTAAAATGACTAAAATATAACAAGCCCTTGCTTAAGATTAGCCAGCCCCAAGGTTTACTGTAGAAACGTGTTATACCTTTTCCTTTTAAAATGGTACACAGAAGGTTCTGCTGAATACTGAAGTGCCTTCCTCTACTGTAGTAAATGGTTTTTTCACTGTGGTGGTCTTAGTGACAGTCCAAAATATCCCCCCTCCAGATTCTTTAGCTGAGGTCTGTAGGTGAATGAATCCCCTTGCAAGGCACATACACCATTACTTTTCCAAAAAGATCAATCATTTTGAGTAGTATTCCTCTCAAATTGGATAAATGTTATGTTTTATGAAATAAATTATTAAGCTAGGTTGCAATATAGGATCAACGTGGTTAATCATTTTCCCTCTAACACCAACAATGTCATTTTTTGTTTCTCATCTGTTGAGGGATACATTAGGCCCCTTTCACACGGACGGACCGTCTATCCGTTTTTCTTCCATCCGTCGACGGACGACAATGCATTCCTATGGGCAGACGGATGAACATCCGTCACCATCAGTTAACCTCCGCTTCCGTTTTTATCCGTTTTTTTAAACGTACAAGGCTACGTCTAGATCCGTCAAAACGGATATTAACTGACGTTGACGGACATTTTCCGTCAACGTCCGATCCGTTAAGATCCGTTTTGTGTTTATCTGTGAACTCAACCTCTTAAAGGCACAGGCACACATATAAACGGAACAAAACGTATACAAAAACGGATGAAAAAACGGACGTAAACGTGTGCATTTACGGATGTAAGCGGACAAAAAACAGATGAAAACGGACATTAACGGAACGGATGACGGATGAAAACGGATGAGACAACGGATAAGAACTGATACGTTTTTGATGTGCCTAAACTGACTGCGTCTGTGTGAAAGGGGCCTTAAACCTTCAGGAAAATTTGTACACTGACAAACAATATCAACATACCTCAGTTTTTTTATTTACTGGTGCACTAAGAAGATGGATGGTCTTTTCTGTTGCTCTGCTGTATTATAAACTTGTAGCAATTCTACACTGCTCCTTCCCCACTTCCCAATTTGAAACAATCCAGAGCAGTTGTCCTCAGCCTGGCTTTTGAAAGGTGCTGCATCTGGACTGAGCTTTGCAGTATGAGCCTAGAATTGACCTTCACACATTGGGTTCCATGTCAGGTGTTTTCCCTGTCTCTAAAGATTCCCTCTAGGAATAATTGGCCAGTTTGGATGAGACCCAGAACCTCTAATTTTTATTGCTTGCTAAACGTTGCTGTCCCCCCCCCCCCCCCTTTTCCCATCAGCTTTGCTGTTGAAGGGGTTAGTGCTGTGGGACAGAGTATTCACCCTAGAGAGTCTGCACTCCTTCCCCCATTGAGTGTAAATGAAGCATCTCCTTGTTGCTGCTCCTGTTTGTAAAAAGGTGCCTGTAACTTTCATCTGTTCCTGTGGCCTACCTACAGTAATTGCAGTCACCTTCCATCACTGACACTCACCTTCTGCCAACAAGAGTCTTACACTGAGCCTATATGTTGCCTAGCCATGCTGCATTCTGTCTGAATCCAAACTCAGGGTATGGGGTGGACAGCCCCACTCTTTAGGTGCCCCCTAGCTCTGTTTCTACTAATGGATCAAACTGCTTGCAGCTTATCTACTGATGGCGCCAACGTTTGTAACCCGGAATCCTGCTGTCCTGTGTCCTGTGTCTTTACTCTGGACGTGCAAGACTTTGACCCAAATTACCCAGTTATTTGACTGGCTGATCAAAGGGGCTACAAGCGCACTCCCATGCCTTTCCCAGGAGTTTGAGTCATCCGCTGCAGTTGCTCATATTTTTGTTGAATGAGCGTTTCACGGGTCACCATCTTATGTGATTACTCCCAAGGTAAAGGAGACCGTTTTGGCACATATTGATGCAGTGTACACCACCCTGAAGCTAAAGGATCAGCCTGTTGCCTCTACCAATGCCGTTTCCAGCCTTGGGTCATATAAGGCTTAAAAGGCCACAAAGGCTTTCCCTTTTTGCCTGCTTTTCCAGCTGTATCTGGAGATTAAAAATTGGAAGCTGCCTGATAGGTGTGTTCCCCCTAAATGCTGGCTTTGTATCGGTTTGATTTAAGGTTTTTTTTCCCCCATAAGTGTTCTGTTCCCACTTTGAATCTTACCATATCTCGCCTTAACCAGGCAGCTACTATACCAGTGAGGGATGCACCTGCTATTATAGACCCAACTGATAAGAGGACTTTGTTGCTGGCTGGTCCCACCCTGCAACCTATTCAGGACTGTGCTTTTTTTTTTTTGTTTAATCCCCTAAAACAATGATCTCCAAACTACGGCCCTCCAGCTGTTGCAGAACTACAAGTCCCATGAGGCATTGTAAAACTCTGACATTCACAGACATGACTAGGCATGTTGGGAATTGTAGTTTGTGAACAACTGGAGGACCGTAGTTTGGAGACCCCTGCCCTAAAATGTATATCACTAACACGGTCATTGACAGAATGGAGGCAGATGGCTGTGGCACTACATTTTTGCTGTGATGGCTTACTGGAAGCCTGCCATCTTATTTCTGCCGTTTGTCTGCTTTTGGTACATGGTACACGTGGCTAAAATGCTCAATTGCGGAACTGACTTTAAGGATGGGTTCACATATGTCCGGGCACGGTTTTAATGCGATTTTCAAAGAAGTCCAGTGCCGTTTTGTTCACCAGTTCAGGTGCGAATGTAGGTGTATGACACTTGAAATCAGACCTAAAATTGTACAGGACTCTCGAAAAATGCACTGCAGATATGTGAACCTGCTTCTTCGAAAACCAGTTTGGTTCACCATGTCATGCAAATCGGATGCTGTTCAAAACGCATCCAATTGGCAGATATGTGAACCGAGCCTTAAAGGATAAGTTCACCTTTGTACAAAAAATAATAAATGCACATCTTTTTGCAGGAAAATGTGCATTCATTATTTTTTGTATTAGAACCCTGGAAAGCATTGTACCAGTGATCAGGAGATTGCTGATGCCATGCAGGTCTCCTGCACACTGTCAGTGTATCTGCTCGCCTGTACATCCCGTATGGGTAAGCCGATGCTCCTGAAAGGAAGACTCAATGAACTACCACAGCTCTGTGGTAGTTTGAAAACTACAAGCGGACAGCCTCTAGAGTTCTGTGTACGAATGATGTGGCTGTGTGGGCGGAGCCCCGCATGCCTACACTGCTTTAAAAAACTGACAACTAGTACAGGGAACCTACTGCTGCCACAGGGAGGGGTGCAGCGGGTGGTGGCTGCAGCACTGGAAACATGTTGCATCCTAAAATTGGGTGTAACATGTTCCCAAAGGTGAACCTTTAGGCTGGGTTTACACCTCCGTGCAGAGCGGCTCCCGGCAGGGGTCCGGTGTGCGTCCGTGTTCACCGTTTCAAGTCCGACTTCGGTCCGAGCCTCGAATGAAACTGAGCATAAGGAATGGCCTCAAACTAAGCCACCATCTTTCCCAACAACCTCATGCAAAGTCGAATAGAAGGACTTTTCTTTGCCTTGACTACCTGAATCAGTTCCTTTATGGCACTGATCTTTGCCTCGGGCAAAAATACCCTTTTCTGGGCTGTATCTATGATCCGACCCAAGTATTCTAATCTCCTTGATGGTTTTAAGGAGGATTTCTCTAGGTTGAAAATCCAACCTAGGTATTCCAGGTAGTTGACTGTGGTGATCATACTTTGGTCTAAGCAGGCTACCGACTGGTCTATCAAGAGCAGATCGTCTAGTTAAGCTATAATGGTTATACCTAATGCCCTTAATCTGGCTACAGTAGCTAGACCGAAAGGCAGAGCTACAAACTGAAAATTAAGATTTTCTACCTCGAAACGTAGATATTTCTGGTGAGCGGGGGAAATCGGCACATGGAGGCATGCATCTTTGATGTCGATTGACGCTAAAAGTTTTCCTCCTTGTAGAATGGAGACTACTGATCGGATTGACTCCATGCGAAAAGAGCGGATATTCAGGAACCGGTTTATATCTTTGAGATCCAGAATGGGTCTGACATCTCCATTTTGTTTTGGCACCGTAAAAATGTTTGAATAAAACCCCAATCCCTGCTCTTGCATGGGGACCACAAGATCACTTTTTGAGCCAAAAGACGGTCCAATGCTTGAAAGAGAAACTTTTTTCTCTGGATCCTTGGGAACGTTTGATCTGAGAAAAGGAGACGAGGACTCTCGGAACTCTAGCTTGTACCCTAGAGCTATTGAAGTCACCCATTTGTCTTGACACTCTTCCTGCCAGACCCTTGAACTGCAGAAGTCTTCTCCCCACTCGGGCGAGCGGGGGCGCCCCTTCATAAGGAGGCTTTAACCACTTCAGCCCCGGACCATTTGGCAGCCAAAGGACCAGAGGTCTTTTTTCAATTTCGCACTGCACTACTTTAACTGGTAATTGCGCGGTCATGCAATTTTGTAACCAAACGAAATTTGCGTCCTTTTCTTCCCACAAATAGAGCTTTCTTTTGATGGTATTTGATTGCCTCTGTGATTTTTTATTTTTTGCGATATAAACGGAAAAAGAGCGAAAATTTTGAAAAAAAAAGAGATTTTCTACTTTTTGTTATAAAAAAAATCTAATAAACTCAATTTTAGTCAAACATTTGGGCCAAAATGTATTCAGCCACATGTCTTTAGTAAAAAAAATGCCAATAAGCGTATATTTATTGGTTTGCGCAAAAGTTATAGCGTCTACAAACTAGAGTACATTTTCTGGTATTTACACCGCTTTTAATTTATGACTGCCTATTTCATTTCTTGAGGTGCTAAAATGGCAGAGAAGTACAAAACCCCCCCAAATGACCCCATTTTGGAAAGTAGACACCCCAAGCTATTTGCTGAGAGGCATGTTGAGCCCATTGAATATTTTTTTTTTTAGTCCCAAGTGATTGAATAAAGACAAAAATAAAAAAGATTTTTTTTTTTTTTTTCAAAAAGTTGTCACTAAATGATATATTGCTCACACATGCCATAGTTATATGTGGAATTGCACCCCAAAATACATTTTGCTGCTTCTCCTGAGTATGGGGATACCACATGTGTGGGACTTTTTGGGAGCCTAGCCGCGTACGGGGCCCCGAAACCCAAGCACCGCCTTCAGGATTTCTAAGGGTGCAAATTTTTGATTTCACTCCTCACTACCTATCACCGTTTCGAAGGCCATAAAATGCCAAAATAGCACAAAACCCCCCCAAATGACCCCATTTTGGAAAGTAGACACCCCAAGCTATTTGTTGAGAGGCATGGTGAGTATTTTACAGCTCTCATTTGTTTTTGAAAATGAAGAAAGTAAAGAAAAAAAATTTTTTTTTCTTTTTTTCAATTTTCAAAACTTTGTGACAAAAAGCGAGATCTGCAAAATACTCACCATACCTCTCAGCAAATAGCTTGGGGTGTCTACTTTCCAAAATGGGGTCATTTTGGGGGGTTTTATGCCATCTGGGCATTCCATGGCCTCCGAAACTGTGATTGGCAGTGAGAAGTGAAATAAAAAAATTACACCCTTAGAAAGCCTGAAGGCGGTGATTGGTTTTTGGGGTTCCGTACGCAGCTAGGCTCCCAAAAAGTCCCACACATGTGGTATCCCCGTACTCAGGAGAAGCAACAGAATGTATTTTGGGGTGTATTTCCACATATGCCCATGACATGTTTGAGCAATATATCATTTAGTGACAACTTTTTGTAAAAAAAATATATATATATTTTTTTTTTTTTCATTATTCAATCTCTTGGGACAAAAAAAAAAAAAAATATTTAATGGGCTCAACATTGCTCTCATCAAATAGCTTGGGGTGTCTACTTTCCAAAATGGGGTCATTTGGGGGGGGTTTGAACTGTCCTGGCATTTTATGCACAACATTTAGAAGCCTATGTCACACGTCACCCACTCTTCTAACCACTTGTAGACAAAGCCATTTCTGACACTTTTTGTTTACATGAAAACATATTTTTTTTTTGCAAGAAAATTACGTTGAACCCCAAACACTATATATAATGTTAAAGCAAAGGCCCTACAGATTAAAATGGTGGGTGTTGCATTTTTTTTTTCCACACAGTATTTGCGCAGCGATTTTTCAAACGCATTTTTTGTGGAAAAAAAATACACTTTTTTTTATTTTAATGCACTAAAACACACTATATTGCTCAAATTTTTGATGAAATAAAAAATATGATCTTAGGCCGAGTACATGGATACCAAACACGACATGCTTTAAAATTGCGCACAAACACGCAGTGGCGACAAACTACATACATTTTTAAAAGCCTTTAAAAGCCTTTACATGATACCACATTAGATTCACGGAGGAGGTCTACTGCTAAAATTACTGCCCTCGATCTGACCTTCGCGGTGATACCTCACATGCATGGTGCAATTGCTGTTTACATATGACGCCAGACCAACGCTTGTGTACGCCTTTGCGCAAGAGAAGGGGGGGCAGGGGTTTTTTTTTTTTTTTTTTTGGTTTTTTTTTTATTTATTTAGCTTTTTTATTTTATTTTTAAACTGTTCCTTCCATTTTTTTTCTTTGTTATGATTTTTATTGTTATCTCAGGGAATGTAAATATCCCCTATGATAGCAATAGGCAGTGACAGGTACTCTTTTTTTGAAAAAATTGGGGTCTATTAGACCCTAGATCTTTCCTCTGCCCTCAAAGCATCTGAACACACCAAGATTGGTGTGATAAAATGCTTTCCCAATTTCCCAATGGCGCGGTTTATATCCGGGAGGGGGGACATTCCCTCCCACTGCTTGTAAAAGCAGTCTAGAGGCTAATTACCCGCTAGAATTGCTTTTACATGAAAGCCGATCACTGGCTGAAAAGAATGATACCAAGATGATACCTAAACCTGCAGGCATCATTCTGGTATAACCATTCAAAGTCCAGCAACATACTGGACATATATTGTAATCTTTTTTTTTTCATGCAGCCTCTTGGCTGAACGAAAAAAAGAGATTGATTGGTGGGTATGCCCACCATTAGAATACCTCCCTTCACCCACCCACTTCTAATGATGGGCATACATGCACCATTTATATATGCCGATGCATGGGGGCATCCTCCCGCAAAAGTTATGCCGTGTACACACGGTCGGAATTTCGACCGTATGTACGTGGCATTAGGAGCCAATCGCTCCTCCCCCCCCCCTGCTGCCCCCATGCTTCGGCATATATGCTCTTTTTTTTAACTGTGGTGGTGAAATCACCTCCTACAGCGTTGGAGTCGCGGCTTTATGTATCGTGGGAGCAAACGCTGTTGCTGTCAAGATAAATAAATCCGCGTTGCAACTGAATGGCGCACCTGAAAAAAAAAATGCTTAACACTAAAACACAGTAAACAAAATTACATACCTGAAAAGCAAGCATGATAAAACATGATAAAACATAATAAAACATTGCAGAATAGAATGGAGTAAAAAAAGAGCAACAATAGAGAGAGAATAGAGTGAGAGAGAGAACAATAAAACGACAACTATTTTTTATTTTTTTTTTTTTTTTTTGAGATTCACAGGTAAAAAAGCTCCTGACTGAAGCGACTGAATCAAAACGCTACCACAAAAAAAATGTTAGCGATCGCAGGGATCAGGCCTGACTCTGCGAACGCTGCAGTTATGTGTGCTTAGTGTTTTGTAAGTGACAGTGATCGATCGATACTGCACTTGGGCTGGGCTGGGCTGGGCGGGGGGGGGGAAAACGCAGGTGCTAGCAGGTATCTGGGCTGATCCCGCTAACAATGCGGTTTTTTTTGGAACCCTAAACTGCTGGGACGCTAGTATAGATCTGATCAGATCAGATATTGATCTGTTCAGATACTGTACCACTAAGGGAGGTGTATGCTTTGCGCGTGGGTGTTTGCGGTACTGGCACTAACCTGGGGCGACGCAGACCTTATTTGACCCTAAAACCTAATTGATATCACCCGCCGGGCGATCAGGGGGTTAAACCGTTATTGGGTAATAAATGGCGGGTGCCCTGACAGTATAAAAAATAAAGCTAACTAACCAGCGTCACCCGTAACAGTAATACAAAAAAAAAACTGGTTACCTAGCGACACTAATGCAGCGATCAGAAAAACGATCGCTTAGTGACACTGGCAAAAGGGGGTGAAAGGGTTAACTAGGGGCAATCAGGGGGTTAAAACCTTTATTAGGTAATATATGGGGGTACCTGACGCTATATAAAAACCTGACGGGGAACCTAAATAACGAAATAACTAACTGGCTAACCAGCGTCACCAGTGACAGTTATACAGTGATCACTGGTGAAAGGGTTAACTCTAGGGGCAATCAGGGGGTTAAAACCTTTATTTAGGTTGTAATATGGGGGTACCTGACCTATAAACCTATTTATGAACCTATATAAACATGGCGGTTACCTAAAAAAAAAAAATGGTTACCTAGCGACACTAATGCAGCGATCAGAAAAACGATCGCTTAGTGACACTGGCAAAAGGGGGTGAAAGGGTTAACTAGGGGCAATCAGGGGGTTAAAACCTTTATTAGGTAATATATGGGGGTACCTGACGCTATATAAAAACCTGACGGGGAACCTAAATAACGAAATAACTAACTGGCTAACCAGCGTCACCAGTGACAGTTATACAGTGATCACTGGTGAAAGGGTTAACTCTAGGGGCAATCAAGGGGTTAAAACCTTTATTTAGGTTGTAATATGGGGGTACCTGACCTATAAACCTATTTATGAACCTATATAAACATGGCGGTTACCTAAAAAAAAAAAATGGTTACCTAGCGACAGCAGTGACACTAATACAGCGATCAGAAAAACGATCGCTTAGTGACACTGGCAAAAGGGGGTGAAAGGGTTACCTGGGGGGCAATCAAGGGGTTAAACCTTTATTAGGGGGGGGGGGTAGGGGGCTACCTTGGACCTAAAACTAACTGCACTGACAGTTATTACAGTCACACTGACACTAAATGCAGTGATCAGTAAAAAAATGATCACTGCAATTAGTGACACTGTGACTGGGGGGGGAGGGGGTGATCTGGGGGGTGATCTGGGGGTGACAGGGGGGTGTTTTGTGTGCCTATGTGTACTGGTGTCAGTGTACTGTTGGTGCACTAACCTTTAGATGTTCACAGCTCGGCGTTCCGGTCACATAGACCGGCGCACCGAGCGTGACATCACTTCCTCTGCCTGTGTTTTGATTGACACAGACAGAGGAAGCATCTGATTCGCCAGGAGCGATCGCGAGGGGGTGGCCAGAAACCACTGGCCGTCCCCTCATCCCGGATCGCTCCTGAAGCGATCCCGACCGTCCCCGCCGGCCGGGGGGGGTCCGATCGGACCCCCCACGCGCCTGAAGAATGGCACGTACAGGTACGTGGTTCTGCCTGTACGTGCCATTCTGCCGACGTATATGTACATGGGGCGGTCGGGAAGTGGTTAAGCTAAATCCTGGGCCTGCTGATCAGGAATAACCTTGAGCACCTGTTTAAACTGGTCTTTCAAGGATTGACATACACCAATTGCTGCCAACGCAGGCTGAGTCACTGAACCTGCCAGAGAAAGTGTTTTTTAATAGGAATTCCAACTTCTTATCCATTGGATCCCTAAGCATTTGAGCATTGTCTACCGGACAAGCCAAACTTTTATTCACAGAGGATATAGATATAGAGGATATAGAGCCTTTTCTGCACGGGCCTCCGATCCGACGTGCGTGTGTGGGGGGCGAGGAGGAGAGCTGTGACGTGCCGCCTATAGTTTCTGGCCTCCCCTTCTATCCAGAGAGAGGGGGAGAGCTTCTGTCCAGGTGGGGGGTGTTTTTAGAAACCCCCCCCCCCCAACATCTTGGTGGAGGCCCTGGACAGCTCGCTTGAGGGAAGTCAACAGCTTCTTTTGATTACAGAATGATCTGAGGAAAGCATGAAAGGTACGTGCTCTATACAGCCCCCAGTGGTGACTTTTAGGCATGACATTTACTTTTTAAAGGAGACAATTCATAAGAGAATTTAAAATTCCTTAGAAATCTCCACTTACCTTTCCCGCCTCAGGGATTCTGTGGTAAAACCAACAGACCATATCTTCACCCCTCACATGGGCTCTGTTAAAAAGGGGCCACGGTTCCCGAAGTTTTTTTTATCGAGGGATCCACACTCCTGGACCTGTAAAGCACCCCACCAGAAAACTTTATGGCTGAAAAAAAAAACCAAAACACTGGATCCCGGGGTCCAGCTCTCTAAAAAGAGAAGCGTTACGGGCTAAACCTTATTTTTTCCGCCACGAGGCCCGGGTACCATTCAATTAGGCCTGAAAAGACACTTTGAATGGATCCGGTTGCATAGCCTGCCCCAGCAAGGAATATTCCAGTGGAGCTCAGCATAGCACATCTTTACTCGTGACCAACACCTAAGAAACTGGTACTCCCAGTAATGGGAGGGGTTATATAGGGAGTGGACTTCTGGACTTAGGGTGTGCCAGAGAACAACACCTGAAGGTGGCCTATAACCACATAGTAGCTATGTCCCATGATGTACGATAAAGAAAAATGTTTTACTATCCAAAGTTAAAACAACAAGGGCAGAAGATTTAATAGATGGAAAGATGAAAAAATGACTGAAGGTCCGCTTTAAGGAAAGTTCCTTCTTCGGTTTCCTCCTGAAACTGATTATTCTAGCTTTATTGTGATGTACAGTGCCTTGAAAAAGCATCCATACCCCTTGAAATGCTCCACATTTCATCATGTTACAACCAAAAACGTAATTATATTTTATGTGATCGACCAACACAAAGTGGCACTTAATTGTGAAGTGGTTTTCTAATTTTTTTTTTTACAAATATGTGAAAAGTGTGGTGTGCATTTGTATTCAGAGTCAATACTTTGTATAACAACATTTTGCTGCAATTACAGCTGCAAGTCTTTTTGGGGATGTCTCTACCAGCTTTGCACATCTAGAGTGACATTTTTGCCCATTTTTTTTTTTTTGCAAAATAGCTCAAGCTCTGTCAGAGAGCCTCCCCTTACATCAGGGTCCCCAGAGAGACCCCCGTACATCAGGGTCCACAGAGAGACCCCCGTACATCAGGGTCCACAGAGAGCCCCCGTACATCAGGGTCCCCAGAGAGACCCCCCTTACATCAGGGTCCCCAGAGAGCCCCCCCCCTTACATCAGGGTCCCCAGAGAGACCCCCGTACATCAGGGTCCCAAGAGAGACCCCCGCAGTCTCCACTCTGTTCTATCAGGTTGAGTTCAGGACTCTGTGCAGGCCAGTCAAGTTCTCCCACCCCAAACTCGCTCATCCATGTCTTAATGGACCTTGTTCTGTGCACTGGTGTGCAGTCATGTTGGAACAGGAAGGGGCCATCCCCAAACTGTTCCCACAAAGTTGGGAGCATGAAATTGTCCAAAATGTCTTGGTATGCTGATGTCTTAAGAGTTCCCTTCACTGGAACTAAGGGGCCAAACCCAACCCCCACACCATAATCCCTCCTACAACAAATGATTTGGACCAGTGCACAAAGCAAGGCTCATAAAGACATGGATGAGCGAGTTTGGGGTGGAGGAACTTGACTGGCTTGCACAGAGTCCTGACCTCAACCCAATAGAACACCTTTGGGATGAATTAGAGAGGAGACTGCGAGCCAGGCCTTCTCATCCAACATCACTACCTGACCTCACAAATACGCTTCTGGAAGAATGGTCAAACATTCCCATAGACACACCCCTAAACCTTGTGGACGGCCTTCCCAGAAGAGTTGAAGCTGTTATAGCTGCAAAGGGTGGGCCAACTCAATATTGAACCCTACAGACTAAGACTTCATTAAAGCTCCTGTGTGTGTAAAGGCAGGCGTCTCAATGCTTTTGGTAATATAGTGTATCTACCTCGACAAGTTCCCTTTAAGATTGACCTCCGGGATTCTAGGCTAGTGGAACTGGTTTTCTTTAAAACATTTTTTTCTAACCTTACTAATTTTCCCAGGAGGCTCCATTCACAAAACTTTACACAACGATAAGGATCTATATTTCTATATTTTCAGCTTTGTGATTCTAGTTTTCATATCTCATTGGACTCAGCAACAAAAAATAACTGTCACTTTTTTTTTTTTTTTTTTTTAAATACAGATCTTTATGGTGACGTGTTCGCTTTGATAATTGAGCCTATGGTGTGATAAAATAATGACATGGTTGGTTGGCATATGTAAAAGAACATCAGGCTACTGGCATAAAGTGTGGGCCTATAGAGGGTCCTGCACATACCTACAGCAGCTTATGGGTCCCCCAATCTGCCTGGAGGCCGGGCGCTCCTGATCTGGCAAGTCTCAAGTGTTCACACATATCCCTTCCTCTCCTAATAAGAAATCGGGTATTACTCATACGGCATAAGGAGGACCCACTGGGCACAGCATGGAGGTGGCACTCAGAGAACCCACAAGGAGAAGAAATGTATGGAGAGGGGTGGGATGGAGACCCCTCTACAGGCATAGTATGGGAGTATGGAAGGACCTGATTGGTTGTAGAAGAATGCACTACTACACATCCTACTGACCAATGGAAGATCTCCAAACACAGCAAATGTGGACCAATGTCTATGGGGAAATTTTGGAAATTTGAGCCAAATTTGCATTATGCGATATAGGAGATTTACCCCAATTTGGTCTCCGCTATTTACGTTTTTGCAATAGACTTGGAGAATGGTCTGGATTTATACTCGTGGTCTGGATTTACACTCAGGGTCTGGATTTATACTCATGGTCTGGATTTACACTCATGGTCTGCATTTATACTCATGGTCTGCATTTATACTCGTGGTCTGCATTTATACTCGTGGTCTGCATTTATACCCGTGGTCTGCATTTATACCCGTGGTCTGGAATTATACCCGTGGTCTGGATTTATACCCAGGGTCTGGATTTATACCCAGGGTGGGATTTATACCCAGGGTCTGGATTTATACTCGTGCTCTGGATTTACACTCATGGTCTGGATTTATACTCATGGTCTGGATTTATATCAGGGTCTGGATTTATACTCATGGTCTGGATTTATATCATGGTCTGGATTTATACTCATGGTCTGGATTTATATCAGGGTCTGGATTTATACTCGTGGTCTGGATTTATATCAGGGTCTGGATTTATACTCATGGTCTGGATTTATATCATGGTCTGGATTTATACTCATGGTCTGGATTTATATCAGGGTCTGGATTTATACTCGTGGTCTGGATTTATATCATGGTCTGGATTTATACTCAGGGTCTGGATTTATATCAGGGTCTGGATTTATACTCGTGGTCTGGATTTACACTCAGGGTCTGGATTTATACTCGTGGTCTGGATTTACACTCGTGGTCTGGATTTACACTCAGGGTCTGGATTTACACTCAGGGTCTGGATTTACACTCAGGGTCTGGATTTATACTCATGGTCTGGATCCCAGTCAACTGTTTTGCAATCACTACTTGGCCCCGGCTGGCTTTTCTTCTAAAATATGTTTTGTAAAATAGCTTTGAAGATTCCCATGGCTGGCAATACATGGATTATTATTGTGCAATGAATCCGGCGGGCTATAAAGGATTTCTAACGAAGTTGTTTAGGTTTGTACAATTGAAGCCGATCTGTTGGCCCATGGCAGAGAATTGAAGCTTTCCTAACAATTTATGAGCTGTATTGCCATTGTGTACCACCCACGTTACCAGCGACCATCGTGTCTGCCAGTTTTCCTTTTTGTTGTATTTGGTGTTATGTACAAAAAAAGCCTTTAGCAATGGAAAGTCTGGATTTTTCATATGTAAATGTATCTCCCATCTCCCCCCTGAAGAATTTTCAGAATATTTAAAGGCAACTCTATGCAAGTAAAATATAATATCCAATTACTCTCGAGCCAAATGTCCTCTGTCCTCCGTTCTACAGGCCTTCTCCATATACTGCCTTCTACCTACCTTCTTCCTGCCTGCTGTCTCTTCCAACTCCTTCTCTAGATTCCTGCCTCTTCCATACACCCTTCCCCTCGCCTCCTGCTCGTCTCTTCCATACTGTCTTCTCCCTGCCTCCTGCTCGTCTCTTCTTTACTCCCTTCCTGCTTGTCTCTTCCATACTGTCTTCTCCCTGCCTCCTGCTCGTCTCTTCCATACTGCCTTCTCCCTGCCTCCTGCTCGTCTCTTCCATA